>RCUC01162643.1:0-40335 GCA_003697995.1 Taxidea taxus jeffersonii | reverse complement strand
TCCTCCTCCTCCTCCTTCTCCTCCTCTTCTTCTTCTCCTTCTTCTTCTTCTTCTTCTTCTTCTTCTTCTTCTTCTTCTTCTTCTTCTTCTTCTTCTTCTTCTTCTTCTCTCTTCCCCCTCCACCTCCCCCTGCTCCTCTTTCCTCTTCCTATCTTTCTCCTTCTCTCCTTTCTTCCCAACTACTTCTTCATCTTCTTCTTCCCCTTCTTCTTCTCCTTCTTCTCTTTCTTCTCCTTCTTCCCCTCCTCCTCCTTCTCTTCCTTCTCCTCCTTCTTCTTCTCTGTTTTTCCACTGAGTTTTAATCGTATTCCAGATTTGCCTTTATTTCTTGAAAAGAAAACAAAACAACAGCACTCAAAGCTAAAGGAGAAATCAGAGATTTGGGACAATGCCATCCAGCTGCTGTTTGGTCTTTCAATTAGAATAGTTTCTATGTATTGTTCACTAGAAGACATTTACACATACACACACACACAAGTGTGCATTTCTTTCAATCTGTATAATTGAAAGATGGAGATTTGTGGAATGTTCTGTTGTTGATAAATGCTATTTCCAACACTTTCCATCCATTAGTTCAGCCCTGGATGGGTGGTGCATTGTTTTCCTTTTGGAAATTTTGGAATATTGAGCCCATTTTACAGATGGGGAGTGAGGATCATAGAAGTTAAGTAACTTGCCCAAGTTGCATCTGTGATTGTTGGAGAAGGAATTGAGCCCAGACACACTGGTGTTAAGATCTGAGACCGTGTTACTGTCCTATGATGGTATCATGTCACAGGAGTACATGCAGTGCACATCTAATGCTTTTCATGATGGTGAAGTTGATGAGTCCCATGGTTTTTTTAAAATATAAGTGTCTATACTATCATGCTATTCTAGTTTTGTTTAAAGTTATTTCTTTCTTCACCGTGCTCCTGACAAAATACTCTCCCATGCTCAGTTACAACGTAACAGTAAGCCTCCAGAAATGAGAGGATGGAGCTATGAACAATCACTCAAGAATTCATATCCTTGTTACACAGTCCACTTCATGAGATTTTTAAGACATGGCATCAAGTGATGGCAGCATATCAGCCCATATGGTTGTCCTACCAATTGTACATTTTGACCTAACATTCTGGAAGAGAAAATAGGTTGCATCACTCTACTGTCTTCAATATCCACAGACTCGGCTAAAATTAACCATATCTTTGACCTGTTCTATCTCTAATCTGTATCTTTTGCTTTGCTGCCACAACCGCATAGTTCGAGGGCAATATCTAAAGCAGGAGCAAGTGTTTCCTTCTGTTTTTTTTTTTCCTTATTGGACTGACCAAGACCTAATAGACAGGGAAAGCAAGGCCATCATTTGGTGATGTGTATTAGGATCCTACAACAAAAATACCAACCTTGCTGCCCGTTATCACCTAGGGCTGCAGCCTCCCAGTGGAAATATTGTCAATTGCTTCTTAAAGTACTTTACTTCATACTACATGTGTTTCAGTGTGTTAAAATGTTTGCACCCCAGGAGATGTGAAAATGTAGCTATAAACCTTTTGACCTTTCAGAGGGAAGTTGGGGAGTCCTTTTGCATGCAGATTGTGGAAGAAGGGAAGGTCATTGTCAAAGTGAATTAGGGCACATTGAGGTCAATGCCAAAATTCAAAATTCCTCCTTTCAGACCTGATGCTGTTTTTACCTCTAATTCACACCTTTGAAATGCAAAAGTCTGAAATATGTTCTAAAGAAACAGCAGGCATCTGACAGGTGCACGTTGGAGAGAAGAAAAAAGCTGCTAGGAAGAAGGCCAGGTATACACTTACAGAAATACCTTTCCCCTGTTCTTGGCCTGGGCTCTGGGGAAGCTAAGCTGAAGAGTTTTCTTCCATACTAAATTTTCTAAAGTTTTATCACTGTCCTCTGTATCTCATGAAGCATTTGAAAGTGCATTAAAATGTGTCAGCATCTTTCGGGGTCCCTGCGTGGCCTGGTTGGTTAAACAGCTGACACTTGATTTTGATTCAGTCATGATCTCAGGGTCCCGAGGTCTAGCCCCATTTTGGCTTCTGTGTTGGACAGGGAGTCTGCTTGAGATTCTTTTCTCCCGCTCCTTCTGGTACTCTCCCCTCCCTCCACTCGCTCTCTCCCTCTCTCTAATAAATAAGCAAATCCAAAAAATAAAATAAAATAAAATGCATCAGCATCTTTCAGGATAATTATTCGTTCAAGTCTCACAGCAGCCTTATTCTTCCAGGCTGTAAACTGTTAAAGAGGGATGAAATCCCACTATTTCTTCTTCCTCTGGTCCCACACTCACCATACAGCCCCCAGCATGAGCAGAGACTCTGCTGGCCATTTTAGCAGGAGCTGAGAATGCCCTCCTCCTCTCTCCTTTCTCTTCAGATCTGCCTACCTGCAGCTAGGACAGACTCTTAGGGGTCAGCTGTGTCCTTGCATGGTGGCCATTCACTGATCACGATTGGGTGAATAAGTCTGTCTGATTCTAGGAATCAAGACAGAAGGCCACTGCTGCCAAAACCTAAGTCATATTTTCCAATGTGGTCTTTCTCAATATATTTGGATTTTCATCTCCCTGGGTCCTGTGACTGCCTCTCTCTTGATTCAGAACATGGTTGAAGAGACAGCTGTTGGCTTCTCCAACTCTGACGTGCTAACTGTGAGTCCATCATGGTACTAATTCTGTACGTTTTCTTATTTAATGCTTACAAAAGTTCTGTAAGTCACAGACGGAGAGAAGATACTTCAAGGGCTTAAGGAAAAAAATATTGCCAGAGCCAAATAGCTCATCAGTGGCAGGGCTGAGTGTTCCATCTAGTGCTGCTTCTCTGCAAACCCCATGTCATTTCTAATCCCATCCAAGAGCTTTTAATTATCCCTGACTCCATTTCATCTCTCCAGTTGTGTTTCTTGGTGAACGACGATACCTATCCCAGATGTGTTGGAAGAAAGTCTCCACTGGGGGTCACTTCTGGAGACTGCCTTTCAACACCATGTTCTTTCCATGGCACTACTAGGCAGAATCTGTAGAGGGGCAACTGGATTCTGGAGTCTCCTCCAGCTTTTTTTCATTCGGTGGGAAATCTCAGATTCAGTCTGTGGGTCGTCTAAGGTCACCTCTTTTCTTTGCTTCTTCACCAGGGACCTGTGTTACTTCACTGTGGTTCTTACTCTTGTGACAAGGAGCAGATTCTGATGGGAAAGAAGCCCTTGCGAGCAGCAGAGTGATCTTCTTCAGTCCATTATTAGGACCAGGTCTGTGCATTTCTTTTCCATTCCCTTATTTATTATGTCCTTGATAAAAAAAATATGTGTTGGGCCTATGTAATAGAAAATATTCTGTAAGTGCAAATTTAAAATAATAACATGTGAGGGGTTAAATGTTTGTGCCCCTCAAAATGTGTATGTTAAATTCTAACTCTTAGGGCATTAGGAGGTAGGACCTTTGGGAGGTAATTGGGACATGAGGGCGGAGCTCTTATGAATGAGGTAAGTGCCCTTATAAAAGGAACCTCAGAGAGCTCTTTTGCCCTCATTGTGCCCTGTGAGGACACAAAGAAGAGTCAGCAGCCTGCAACAAGGGAGAGAACCTGCCTCACCAGAGCCCTCGGCCTGATCTCAGACCTCCAGCCTCCACAACGGTGAGAAATAAATGGCTGTTGTAAACAAGCCATCCGATCTATGATACTTTATTATAGCAGTCTGAGCAGGCTAAGATATCAGAGCAAGAGCCTTTCACAATTGTTTCTATGCCTTTTCTTAAATGAAAATGGAATCTGAATGCAATTTCCAGATTTCTTCAGAACCCTGACCTGCCAAAGGCAGATAGAATTCTTGATGTCTTTTTCAGAAATAACAGTTAGGAAGCAGAGTTAAGGTTTGGCGTAGCTGTCCCTCTCTTGGCTTTGAAAGACACATCACTAGAGTGGATTGGAGGGAAATTAGATACTGTGTTCCTTCCCTTTGAGGAGACACCTCGAAGCGGCTGGTTACATTCCACGACACAAAAAACAGGCTGCAGAGAGAAGAATCTAGAGTAGGAGAAATAGTCCAGATCTGTCTGCCGGATGAGACTTTTACCAGCCATGTGGAAGCACTTTAGGTTACTCAATCACTGCATCCCTGAAATATTTTAAAATTCCAAGCCATGTGTTGCCACATACTAAACAGTTTCAGCAAGCCATCCGCTGTGACATTCTCATGGAATCGGTCTCCGGATTGTCAGAAGTTCTGAATTTGCAAACCGAAAGAGCAGCACTTCATCAGGGCTTTGAGAAGGCCCCCAGGGAAGGGAGGCATTCTTGTGTTCTTTTCTCCTTTCTACGTAAAATCCCAAAACTCTTATTTCAGTCACCTGGATGATAAGTTACTGCACTGAGTTTCTTCAACATTCTACTTAATGAGAATCACATAGGTTGCTGGAAGAGTTTGAGAAGAGGTAGAGGCCCAGAGCAAAACAGAATAATGGGGCAGGCCCTCCTTGGGGACGGGACAGTCCCCACTCAGAGGAAGAATGATCATTGCGTTTCTGGTCTAAGAAAGCTGATTTTCATAATAGAAAGAGTATTTTTTCATGTTCATATTTTTATTTAGGGCTGAATCCCAATCCTGTCATAGATGCTTCAAAAATTTTGTTTTTTTTGCATACTCAGTTCCCTCTTCTTAAAATGCTGTTCCTTTCCATATCTACCCTGTTAGCTTCTTACCTGGGATAATCAGCTCAAATGTCACCTCATAGAAACATTCATTCCATGGCACATATCCTTCTCCTGTGCTTTTTGGTGTCTTGTGTAAACCTCGATCACGTGGCATTATAACTGATAGTGTGCTTGCCTGTATGTGCGTTTCTGCTGCACAATCCAAATTCATAACAGTTTTATCCAACTTACTCAAATTTCTCAGTATTGTAATCATAATAGACCTGACATCTAGAGTTTGCCAAATCCTCATGAAATTTGGGTCAGAGCCACGGACCATGATGGAAATAGTGGTTCAAATCAGCACCTTTCTACTTGCTTAATAAAATTAAGTTTTACATAAATTTCTTCTCAGTTCTGATACTCCGTTTATAGGATTTTTATTATTTTGAGATGTAACCTATATAAAAAGAGTATATGTTACGTTTTTGTACGATTTAAGGAATGATACTTGTTACTAAAAGATAATAATGAAATAAACACTCATGAACCTCCAACCTTAGGAAAGAATGGACTGTGGTATTTAACAACTTGGACATGAAATTCAAACATTTGGTTCTGTCTTAACTATAACTACAATTTATGAAAGGTTTATATCTTGTTTAGTGAACACGATTAACATTAGTAAAACCATATATAGTCATTTAAGACTGTTGTTAAGACCTAGACAGTTAATGTAATGCTCTTATCATCTCTGTGCTATCCATTGTATTTCATGCTTTATTTCCTTCTTTTCCTGGGGTATGGATTGCTCCTATGTGTGTGAGGTAATGTGAGTGTGTGAGTGTATGTGTGTGTGTGTGTGTCTTAATTACCCGTGTAATCTTTTGTCTGAACCCTATGCCTGCAAATATCTGTCTTTTTTTTAAAGATTTTATTTATTTATTTGACAGAGAGAGAGATCACAGGAGGCAGTGAGGCTGGCAGAGAGAGAGGGGTGAAGCAGGCTTCCCGCTGAGCAGAGAGCCCAATGCCGGGCTCAATTCCAGGACCCTGAGATCATGACCTAGGCTGAAGGCAGAGGTTTAACCCACTGAGCTACCCAGGTACCCCAATATCTAACTGTATGATGGACATTTATATCTGTAGACACCACAGGTCCTCAAACTCAATGTAACTAAAACTATACTACTTAAGTTCTCTCAGGACCTCCACAACTTAATCCTCCTCCTCCATATCCTGGTTGGGTCACTGACTCTCCCATACTACACATTTGGAGTCATCACGACTTTCTCCCCATCTTTTCAAAAATGCAATGCGTCACAGAATCCTTTTCTCCTCATAGCGTGTTTTGTTCAAGATATCCTGCACACAATTTTTAAGATGATGTTTTTAAAGAATTTTCTAGCCAATAACTCCTCAGGTTAAGCAATAAACAGACCACAAATTTTGATGGATCTCTGTGGCCTATGATCTGCAGAAACCAAGATGACAACTCGGGAGTCATCATGAGGGCAATCCAGTATATAAAGGTGTGGCTCTCTGACCTTAGACTGAGATCATAGACTGTTTGTTTGGGTCTAGCCATCCCATAAAGGAGAGAGGCATAGTAGCTCTCATGCAGGGGAAGAAGGAGACATGGCTGGTCAGGACCACAGACTTGAGGAAAAGCAGTGCTCAGGATCACTGGGCCACCCCCATCACATTCTTTCAGAGCCCATATTTTGCCAACATATTGCTCATCTTTCTTCTAGAATACACAGTCTTAATGTCATCCAAAATATCCAGAACTTTCTCCTCACCCAAACTTAGCAAAGACCTGTAAAGACTGGTTACTCATTTTGTATACCTGGTACAGAAGAAACTCTGCAAAGAAGTCATTGCATTTTCTTTGAAGAATTTTGTGTGAATGAACTTTTTATTTATAACAACCTGATTGAACCAAACCTGCCCCAGCCAATGTCACCATTCCCCCAAAGGTAAAAAACACCTCTAATGGCTTCTCGGACCTGTAGAGTGCTTGGCAACTTACTGGCAGACTCCATATGCATCAGCTGCATTTATTCCTCTACATAAAGAAAGGCATCTATGATTATGCTGCTGAATAGAGTTTCCAAAGGAAAATGAAGGTTTCCAGGCTTCCCCTGTTTGGGGAGGTGCTACATTGCTAGCATGCAAGAAAGACCAGATGAGAAGCCATAGGTCTGGACTTCCCAGTGTTATTGATTAGATCATGCTCTATTCTTGTTGTTGTTGTTGTTGTTGTTGTTGTTGATTCTTTTCTCTAAAGCGATGGATCCTGTTGTCTTCACCTCATGCTTTATTCAAGACAGAATTGTTTGTTGGAAAGGGCTACAGTTTGTAAAAACCTGGATTAAAGTCACGCTCTTTTGACGTGTTTGCTGTGTGACAGTGGGTTGTTTATTTACCATCCCTGAACTTCAATTTCTCATCTGTGGAAGAGCAGTGTTACAATCAGTATCCTGGCGATGTGGTGAGGATCACACAGGTCACTGTGAGGACACTTGGAAACACTACATGTATTACCAGTGCTGGGGGTTGCCAGGGTGATGGCAACTACCAACCAGAGGGTCCAAACATGACCATCATGCAGCTTGTCCCTAACATCTAGATTTCTACTTTCCATTTGGGCCATATATAGTGAAATTCAGTGCCATCAAAGGGGCTTCCATGTGATACCCCCTCTGGGTGTCCCTTATTCCATAGTTCATGATTAGATTTAAGCTTTACTAAAGAACTATGTTGTTAGATATCATTAGAAGCCACCCATCTGAATAGTGTTAAATTACAAGTATTATTCTGTTGGATTCAACAAATATTCACTGACTAGCAGATATCATGTGTATAAAGAGAAATAAGGCAGGGTTTCTGCCTTCAAGGGTACAATGTATATGTAGTTAGGAAGATAAATGTAAATAATGGTGTAACCGTGAGTGACAAATATTATATGTACATACCAAGAGCTATAAGGACACAGAGGAGGGAAGTGTAAATGGCTCTGCTTGGTCAGAGGACATGTTTCAGAACATGTGAACACAGAAGAGATGCATCAGAATAGGATGCCAGAAAGGTTGCCTGGATAGAAAAAAAAATGGAAAACAAAATATTTTAGGGAGAGAGAACAACACCTAAAATATCAACCAAGGTGTTTTGATTGGAATTAGAACGAGTTTGGGTTCTGATTCTCCCTTCTTACTCCCTATTTCACCTTGGGTAAATTAATAGACCCATCATCTACTTTTCTTATTTGTGAGTTGATTCTCATAATGTCTACCAAGAAGGTCTTGGTAGAGATGAAATAATACTATGAAATTTTACCAGTTTAAGGCTTGGTATGTAGAATTTCCTCTATAAATGTCTGGTCTCAGTGGGCAGATAAGTGGCTTCTTCATGGGAGAAGAAGATAAAGACATGAACCTGATGACAGCAGTATAGTTTGGCGTTCTACTGAAGATCTCTGGGGTTAAAATCCCCTGGAGACTCCCGGTGCAGATCCTTGGCTGGATGTTGAAGCCTGGGATAGCATCGGTTATGGCCAGGTTTTGCTGCATATTTGTTTCTCATTCAGACCACCAAACTACATCATTGGGGTGCACTTCTCCCCTCTGCCCCAGGGATTATTCCCTGTTTGCATCATTGAGAACTTTGTTGGGGTTCTAAGAGCTGAAGCCCCTGGTCTCCCTTCATATGGCAGCCATGACTTTCTCAGCACAGCCATGCATTCACTGCAATGTCGTGCAGGGGTCCAGCCAGACAGCAGCACAGCTGGAGAAACTCTGCCAGTGATGACCACCATCCACTCTAGGTTAAGGTTTCATGAAATTTAGGTTATATTAGTGAAGGCAAATTTCCAGAAGATTCAATTATGCATAATGGTTTCCGAAGGTGGTGGTCTAAATTTCTGTGCTGGGGCCCCTTTGCTTGCCCCCTACCCATGGGCACCCCCACAGGGTTGTACTCCTGAGGAAATATTCCTCCAGGAGACAATGTGTGAATTTGGTACCTCCTGCCAGGCACCCAATGGAAGCCAAGTCAACTGTCTGTGCCCACTGGGCAGCTCTCTTCAATTTTAAGTCCTCCTGAGCAGCAAAAGGGGCCACAGAGCAAACACCCCAAATCCATGGTGTTAAGTCACCATTAATAGTGCTGCCTTCAGACTACTGGGCTGTGGACTGGCCCTCTGGTCTGTGGTTTTGTTTTTTAATTCCCAGCTCAGGTTGGGAGCAATAAGTTTAGCCACCTGAAACAACAACTTTTGCCATAATCTAGAGTGATCTATTTCCTCAGCGAAGACTGCTCTTTGCGCTATTTTTATTTTTAAAGGGAGTTAACATCTAACGTGCACATTAGCGGGTTCCTGGCTGCCTGAATAGGTCTGTTTGTTTGGACATGTCCAGCTACCAGGCCGCTGAGCCCTGCTTTCCTCAAGGTTCAGGAAGCTCTAAATATTAATGAGGGCCAAAGACCCGTGCATTTGGCAACTCCTTCCCCCCCACGCACTCCATTAAACACAATTTCTGAAGGCATTTCATAACTTAGAAAACCTGCCCGGGAAAAGCGCAGCACCATTTCAATTCTGCATGATGGTAATTTCCGAAATGTCGTTAATGCAGAAGGAACTGGTGATCTGACAGATGATTGGTCACTGGCTTACACTGAGCATCTCAGGGCACTTGTAGAGATGAGTGGTTCTCAGAATGTGGTCTCCACATCAGCCGCATCAGCATTGCCTGGGAAGTCTGTTAGAAATGCACATTTCTGGGCTCTAAGGTGAATCTGCTGAGTCAGAAACTCATCCTGGGTGGGGCCCAGCCTTGTAGTGATTGCACAGTGATGTGCAAATACTGCCTTCCTACTCCATGGAACCAGAGTCGCCAGGGTGAGCTAAATACAAGTGTCCTTGGGGGAGTTTAGGATTGGGGTGTGGACAACCCTAGATTCCATTCCCTGCTCTTCCATTGATTAGGTTCTTACCTTAGCAATATTCCTGAGCCTCAGTCTGCTCATTCCTAAAATGGTGTCAGTGATACAGTCTTCACCATTTAACTACTTGAGTTGTGATATTGTTAATAACAAATAACGAACTATTTTTTTTATTCTAAATAATAAAATAAATACCAGTAAAGTGCCTTGAAAACTTAAGAGTGTTTCATGAAGTTAACGCTTATGTCAGGGCCTTGGTGTCAGGATTCCCTTCGTTAATCAGTCTCACCGGCTGAATTGGGATGATATCTGAGACACAGGACATGGAGTCTAGCCGCAGTGCAATATTACTGTGTCTTAGCAAAGATGACAAGAAACATTCATTACAGGTATCTCTTAGATGGACCAAAGAAGAGGGTGTTCAGTGGAGCTGAGGAGACTGGAGACATGAAGTAGATGGAGGAACAGCAGGTGCCTGTTGGAGGCAAGAGGACAGGGTGTGTTCACGAATGCACAGCTGAGTGTACCTGGAGCAGACAGTGTGCATGAGTGTGTTTAAATGTGTGTGTATGTTTGAGCAAATGACTAAAAGAGGACACAGGTAGATGGGGCAGGGGAGGGGTGTGGGAGAGAAGGGATAGTGACAGGGAGGGAGGGAGAGAGAGGTGGAGCAAGGGACACCTGGATGGCTCAGTTGGTTAGTAAGTGTCGGACACCTGATTTTATTTCAGGTCATGATCTCCGGGGTTATGAGACCTAACCAGAGTCGAGCTCCGGGCGTGGAGTCTGCTTGAGATTCTTTCTCTCTCTCTCCCTTTGTACTGCCCCCCACCAAACAAAAAAAAAAAAAATCAAAACAAAAAAAAAAAACAGAGATGTAGAAAGACTGAGACAGGGATTGAGAGAGACAGAGATTGACAAATAGAGATAAGAAAGAGGAAGAGGGGGAAGAAGAGAGGAAACTATAACAAGGTAGAAGCATCTTTATGGCATCTTAACTGTGTTCACACAATTATGAGTAGCAACCCCTAATTATCTATCCTTACTCCACTCAAACCTTACACCCAGCCTGTGAAGTTGACTCAGGGAAACTGAGGCCCAGAGGACACAGTTTCCTCTCTCACCCATACCAGCATGAGGAGCTGAAGCAGAAGCCCAAGGAGTGGCCACAGGAGCTGGGGTTGAGCACAGCTCACTTGATGCTCCCGGCTCTGCTCTGAGGACACCGCATCAGCCTTTGTGCAGCTGGAAAAGGCTGGGTCAGGACACCAGCTGGGGTGCAAGCAGAGCTGGCCCAGGCCAGCTCTGTGTACATGCATACCAGTCCAGGCCACCTGCAGTGCTTGTCCACGATGATATTTAGAATGCCGTCCTTGTAAAATCTGCAGGACACCTCTTTGTAAGCCAAACATTGGGAAAAGTCAGAGATTATTTTTTAAATTTTGCTCCTCTAGCCCTCTCCATTCTTACTGAAATGATAATATAACAGTTAGACTATTTAAATTAAAAACCTCTGTTTTTCCCATTACCCTGAATACATAACATTTCTTGCCCTATTTCCCTCCACTCCTTTCCCACAATTGTTTTTCACACAGTGCTAATCGTAACATATGTACTATGGTGATATATCTTTTGACCCTTGCTTTTTTTCATTGCTGCATAATAAAACAATTTTACTTGTTGCTATGGTGTTTCCACAATGCTCATTTTAATAGCTACATAATATTTTATTCAGGGAATGTGCCATAAATTATTGAGCTATTTCTGTTGTTTTCTTAGTTAAGTCCCCGTTCCATGATAAAGCATTCATGTCAATACACATAACTCACTTCACTTTTACTATGCCTTTTGGAACTTTGGCTCCTGTTATTTTCTCTTAGAGTTGGATAGAATTTGGAAGGTAACAACCCCATTTTTAATAGGATGCTCATGGTTATCTTAAGACATTCCACAAACATTCCAAATGCTGTGATCTTCTATTTATATCCATCTAGTCAAACACACCAGCACGCGTCTCCCCTTTTATGGAGTTTTGTGCACGTTGGCTATCCTCCTTCACCTTCTCCCTTTTCGTTCTGTGCTGGTTTAGTCTGGGGGGTCTGACAGCCCTCCTTTAAAAAACAAACACACACAACTTGCTTCTTGTGTTTTGTTTTTCATCCAACAAGGAAATGAGCTAGTTTGCCAGACCTTTCCTTCTCTCTTCTTCACATGCCTTTTATTCTCCTTGCCATAATTTCCCAGCTCACCCCTTTCTCTTTAAATTCAGTACTTGATTTCATCCCTTACATAAGTACTCTCTTCAGGAGTGTTCCCTTCTATTTAATTCTCATTATTAATGGGTTTGAGGACACTTGGGGACCCCGTCACAATCAGGTATTCAGACTGGCATGGAAGGTAATCAGGTGCCCAACGTTGGAGGATCCCTTCCTTACTTTGACCACAATTAAATGAGACCACATAGACCTCTGTATTTCACCATCTCTCTCTCTCTTTTAAATATTTTATTTACTTATTTGACAGAGAGAGAGATCACAAGTAGGCAGAAAGGCAGGCAGAGAGAGAGCAGGCACTGAGTCACCCAGGTGCCCCCACCCTCTCTCTTAGAGACAGATGTGTGTATATTAAATACAGTATCCTCACTTCTAGCTTCCTTTAATTTTACTATCAATAATGCTACCTCTTCAAGTTCCTGGCTTTGTTATTTTCTTGCTGGATTTTGTGTATTTTGCAGGCTGCTTCAACTTATCTTGTGAAAGAAATGGAAAGATAAATAAGTCGGGGTCCTGGGTGGCTCAGTCGATTAAGTATCTGCCTTCAGCTCAGGTCATGATCCCAGAGTCCTGGGATCAAGCTCCACATTGGGCTCCTTACTCAGTGAGGAGTCTGCTTCTCCCTCTGACCCTCCCCTCTCTAAAGCTCTCTTCCTCTCTCTCTCAAATAAATAAGTAAAATCTTAAAAAAGAGAAAGATAAATGAGCCAATTTCTGCATCATTGAATACACAAAGATTTTAAAGTTAAAAAAAAATCATGGAAAGACATTCCCTGATGTGATGACTCAGTTAAAGTTGACTTCCAAAGCCATTTTAGCTAAAGGCCAGTCATTATTATTCATTATACCCAAACTCTCGTCCGTGTTGACCAGTTGAAAGTCCCACTTTTGATACTCACTCCCTGGAAAAGGGACCCCCGGTAAGGGTCCAATAGTCTGATTCCTGGGGTCACTGCTAAAAATCTATCCTAAATGCCAGTTACACACTGAATGCTTATGAACTGTGGCACTTGCCATGCCTTCTGACTGGAAAAAGAAAGATGGAAAATTGAGGGTATTTTCTTTCCTTTGGGGAAGCAGAGCCAGGGTAGCTATGTACCAAACCCATTTCTTTTTTTCGCTGAAAAGGAGACATTCCCAACCTTTCTTGAAGTAGGTGAAGCCCTGTGACTGAATTCCGGCCAGCGAGCTGCATGCAGAGGGGGTAAGGGCTGTTTCCATTCCAGTCCTTGGAAGGCTACTACCCACATGTAGTACAGGAGAGTACATGGGCTCTCCTGTACTCTCTCCTTTTTCCCAGCTTCACACAGATGGATCTGGTCATTGTTTCAGAAAGCACATACTGAAGATAGCAGAGCCACAGCATGGGAACACACCAGGTCCCAGAAAGTCTGCGCTGTTCATGAGGAACATAAATTTTGGGATTTATGTGAGCAAAAAAATAGATTTCCATCGCATTGCTGCTTATACACTTTTTTCACTTGTTTGTGACATGTAGTGTTATTCTAACAAAATACACCAACAACACAGTAAGTTAACTGAGTCTTTTCATGAATTCTAAGTCATTTATTATTAGTGTTGTCCAAATCCAGCCTATCTGTGTGAGAGCTATGCAAATGCTTTTCAGAATCCAAAGTGCATAATTTTGGTCCCTTATTTCGGGTTCTGCTGAGGATCCTACACCATTTTTTCTTCTTCTGAGTGATTTCATAAGCATTATTATATAAAGTAAAGAAAAAAGGTCTCTAGAGTTTTCAGTGCCTCTCCATCTTCCCAGGAACACTATATAATAATCATTTAAAATACAAGACAATCCAATAAAATGACATGAAGATTTCCATGAACTCAAGAAACCAATGAGAACAGACTTTTTATAATATTGCAGGCAGATGAGTGCTTGTCAGAGTCAGAAAAATGTCCTTTAATTTAATTATTGTACTGACCAGGCATTCTATTTTCTTTCGTGTTTCACTGCTTCTCCCTGACAAGTTCAACCGAAACACTTTTCCTTTCTCAAGTAATAAGTCTGGCTCTGAAAAGTGTGTATTTCTAGCTTGACATGACATGAATTTCTCATTTGTCATGTATGAATGAGGCAGTTGATTTTCCTTGGAATCACTATATAAATCCTCATTTTTTGCTCGTGCTGGGGGTGTGCGTGCACACACACATTCACACAAGTATCTGTGCTGAGGCATTCTATAAATGTGGAGTTGCCCCTCAGTGCAGACAGCAGTATATGGGAGTGGATGAGGTGAACCTTTTAGGGTTATCAACCACCAAAAATGCAGGAAGAGGAGAGCCAGTGAATTTGTGGGTGTTGAGCTGTTGGATATTCTCGATGCAGGTTTTTAAAAAATTTACAGTTTAATAAAACCCAGCTGACACCAAGTCTTTTTTTGTAAATCATGTTTATGAGATATGAGTCAATGATGACATATCCCTAAGCTATTCCAATGAAAGGAAAGCCTCTAAGGCAAGCAGCCGTTGGTTTTGTGGGAAGCTGAGCCAAGCATGTTGCTCGAGCCCGTGGGGTGGATTCTTTCCTCATTTCAGGGAGACTAGGAAATCTTCAGAGTAAGTTCCAAGGCAGATTTTTTTCCTGTTAGAAAGTGCAGTCAGAGACCAGTTTGGTCTGTCCATCGTCATTCTGACCCTCCTTGCTGTCAAAGCAAGGACTTGGCTGTGAATGGTCATCTTGAGGGTGAAGCAAGCTCAGGGATCAGTGGGACTTTGTTTAGGTGTTGTTTATGTACTCGAAGCTTTTGGAAGTCTTTCCTAAAAGAGGTCCTGTGTAATGAAGGAAGATGGTTTTGCAAAAGCAAAAATGCTTCCCTTGTGCCGCCATTTAATTCCTGGCATGGATGTTTGTCCTCCTCAGACTCCCTTCGTATGTCATCAGAGGTGACACCACAGTCCCCATGTGGCCTCATGACATACCGGGCTGGAAATACCCACGCAGTTAAGAAGCACAGGAAACAGTAAACTCTCTTCATCTTCTCAAAAATAAGCTGAGCATTTCCCTGGAGGGAAAGTATTGCAGGTGTCCACCTGGAGGAAGAGACTACACCCTCTATAAATTAAAACCTCCTGTTTTTGTTTTCAAAATATCTTACTTTCATTAGGAGCAGAGAATAAGGCCAGCTTTCTCCTTGGACCTGAAGATACAGAGTGACAGACACATCCCAGACATACAATGGATGAACGTTCGAGAAGGATTTCTTTGTAAAAGTTTATCTGTGGACTGAAGGTACACAGCTTGACTCAGTTATAAGATGCTTTTTTGTCATGATTTGATATGGCATTACATTAACAGCCTAACCTACACTAGACATAGAATGATTCAGGGGTTCAAACATATCTTCAATGATCATGGTTGGAACCAAGGAAGTTTAATGGTAAGGCTACTTTTAGGAAAGCTCTTTCCAAGTATACATATAATATATTATTTGGAATTAATATTTAATGAATTCTATTATTCAGGGGGCCAGGTTGCAGCAAAGTCTATTATATACAGAATAGAACTTAAGACAAAGAGGTTTGAAAGAGAAAGAGAAGTTGAAGACAAAGATGAAGAGGAAGAGGAGCAGGAAAGGGAGGGAAGGAGGGGGAGAAGAAGGAGAAATAGGGAAGGACGGGGGGAAGGAGGAGACACAGAGGGAAGGATAGAGGCAGGGAGAGAGGTCTGCTTCTGACAGTGGTGTCAACTGAAATAACACCTTGTACTTTACCCCAGTGGTGCTGATTTTGGCCTTCTTGACCTGACTCCAGGAGAGATTTTGACATACCGACATACTGAGACCCTGGGACACAGCCACTGGAGGTGAACTCGGCAGCTTCCTGCATCCATTCGCTCCATGACAGACGCTAAGTACATCCCACTCAGCCAGAGCTCCAAAGTGTAAAAGGAAGACTGACAAATAGGACTTTGTCCAGAGAAGAGAAACTAGTATATTAAGTCTGGTCAGGCCAGAAAAGCACCTCTAAAGAGATAAAAATATTGGGAGAAGAAGAAATATTTAGCTGAAGACAGAAAACTCAGTGGAGACCCTAATTCTGTTTTCAAGTGTAAGGAAGCTGTCAAGAAAGAAAACTGGTTGACTCCCTCCAGGTGAGCCTCTGTAGGCAAGCAATTCCAACAGGAAGATTTCAACTCACTGACATGATGACTTGGTAATCCAAGATAAAATGATCTGTCCTATGCGTTCCTTACCACAAGAACAACCAGAGATCTGCAGTAATCCTGGCAGGGAAACTGGGTGAAATCTGCAGCACGTGTGTGAGATCAGATGTTTTCTATGTTCCTTTTCTGTTCCAAACTTCTGTGGTTTAATGAACAACTGACCTGGTCTTTTGTTTGTTTGTTTGCTTAAGACGACTCTACTGAATTGATGGAAAAGGGCCAAGTTTAGAGTCAGAGCTATACTTTATGCCAAGAAAGGCCTATCAATAGATTTGCTGTCATGTTAGACTTCACATGACAAAAGCAAGAACAAGAGTTCCCTATTCCTGTTAGTCTTTGATATTGACTTGATATTGTCCAAGATCCTCTGTATAGACAACTAACATATCCTGGGCATGGGATGTTTATCCACACCCCCCTGCCCCAATCCACAGTGATGTCATTAGAAGAGAATTCAGTAACATCTAAGCAGAAAAATACAATTATCCATATCTCATCATCTAAAGTGCTATATATAGGGGAGCCTGGGTGGCTCAGTCAGTTGAGAGTCAGACTCTTGATTTTGGCTCAGGTCATGATCACAGGGTCATGAGATGGAGCCCTTCGGAGTCTGCCTGAGATTCTCTCTCCCTCCCCCTCTGCCTCTCTCCTCACTCTCTCACTAAAAACAAAACAAAACAAAACAACAACAACAAAAAAAACAACTTTATAAAAAATTAACTGCTATATACAACTCACACATACACTTCCCACTTACACTTTACAAAAACCATACCCTGTTGTTATCATCCCCTTTCTACAAATGAGAAACTGAGGAAATTGGAACTTGTCTACCTATAGCATTTTAATATGGCAAATATTTTGGAATGGACAGGGAGGAAGGTTTTTTCTGTTTCAATAATGTTAATTCAGCAAGTCCATAGAGAACCTATTCTGTGTCACTTGCTGAGTAGATCCTGTAGAGAATTTATAAATGTTCAGATGGTGCAACTACAAGAAAATTACTTGAAAGGCAAAACTAAAATAAGAACACCTCATAGGCATGATAGAAACAGGTGTATCTTATCTGGAATAATTTTGTCTGTGTTATCTATGCATTTAAGACTTTATTCCTCAGTAAATCACTTGTAATAAAACAAAGTTTTATTTTTGAACTCCTCTAAATTTTTGAAGGATTCGTAGTGCCATCAAAAATATAAAATCTTAGGGATAAGTCTGGTAAAAGATGTGCAATCCTTGTATGCTGAAAATGACAAAACATTGCTGAGAGAAAGTAAGGAAGATTTAAATGAATGGAGCGATATACCATGTTCATCTACTGGAAGACTCAATATTACAAAGTATATTCAACCAAGTTAAGCTGTATCCTCTGCACAATCCTGATAAAAATCAAGTCAGGATTTTTCTAGAAATCAACAAGCTGGTTCTAAGACTTATGCAGAAATACACAAATCACTCTGACAGTAAAAGTAAGGACAGGACTGTGGGCACTGGGAGTTCAGTCCACTTTTTTGTCTACATATTCCCAAATCCCGTATGGTCCCTGCCTCCCAGAAAATAATCAGTAAGTGTTTCATGAATGAATCCATATTTTCACTTTTTGTTGTTGTCGTCATTGTTGTTGTTTCCTAAACAAGCTAGATTAGATAGTGTACAGTGGATTCAGTTAATGTCTGCTCTCTGACAATTTCAAAGTTAAGTCTGTGAATGCACAGTAGAAACATAAAGGGAGGTTCCTGTCAAGATATGTGTGCCCAACATTCGTTTCCTAGACCCAAAGTGTGTTACTGGTGATCAGGAAAAGTGGCATCAAATGGTTCTTCTAGAAATACTCCATTTCAGAGGAAAGATGGCTGACTCACAGGGAGAGTTATAGTGCCTGGCAGTGCAGACAGAGGATGTAATGCTACAAAAAATGGAAAGCCGGATTTTGGTCACAACCTGAGTTTTTAGTGTCCTAATGAACTCAATGCCCTCATTCCAATAAATACTTCCCCTGGCCAAGAGCTGATCAGAACCTTCCAGACATGCTTATTCATGTGTTCTTCTCAACCTTGGCTTCTCCTCCAGGCTCCCATTTTTGGCTCTCACGTGCATCCCTTTTAGACCTTTGATGCTCACAGCTCTGACAGTGCCTCTCCCTACCTCATTTAGGCTAATTTTTTTGGAAATGAACTGAGAAAAGAGCCTATATGTAAATGTGCAGTAGGTTTTAAAGAGTATTTTCCTTCTGCATTCTGTTTTGACTCACATGATACTGTATCAATTATCTGCTGGTGTGGGCTAAACTCTGTCGCCCCACAAATTCAAATGTTGTAGTCCTAAACCCAATATTTCAGAATGGCCTATATCTGGTGATAAGGCTTTAAAGAGACAGTTAAGGTGAAATAACATTACATGAGTGAGCCCTAATCCACTGACTGGTGTCTTTATAGGATGGAGATATTAGGGCACAGACTCACAAAGAGGGAAGACCAAGGACAGGGAGACCTTCTCCATTGATCAGCAAGCCAAGGAAAGAGGTGTGAGATTTGCCTTTAATTTTCCTTTGTTATGCAGTTTTTCTCTGGTTATTCTGTCAGGATTACATCCAAACTGGTGTCATGATTTGGACATACAGATTCCAACTGTGACTTTTATAACAATTATATATATATCATAGATTTGATTTGTGTTTTGCTAGAGTCAAAATTCATATAGAACTGTGTGAAATAGTTTGTGATCACTACAGATTCTGAGGCCTCAATATTTAGAAATATCTTTATTTTGTTTTCTTTAATTTCTTTAGCAGATTTCTAAAACTCTATTTTACTTTTTGTGTAAGTTTTGGTTTGTTAATTGGTTTCTGAAACACCGTGTTGTCAAAATCATTTGAAAAAAATGTATTTATCACTTATTTACTATTTTTATACCTGTGGCAATATACTAGACACTGTTTGTTTGTACCTCATCTTTCATTTATTTAACTGTACCCCTCATAAATTTTCTCCTCAGAGAACCATTTTTGCCATGATGAATCCTCTCGTTATCTTTCAGCTGTTGAGCATGAATTTCTATTTCAATATTTAGTTTCTCCTTTATTGTGCATGACTTAGATTAATTCTCATTATTTTTCTGGCTTTTTGGTAACATAGCTTTTTAATGGTTCGGTCTCTCTCCTTTTTTGGTTTTATTAGTGTATTCCTGTGAGGTTATTACATCCCCCCAACACACTGCTTTCTCTGTAGCTTGTAGATTTTCAGCAGGTGGTATTGTATACATGGAAAGATCTTTATTCTCAAACTTCTCTCATGGCTTCTTATTTTATCTATGCATTTAAACATCTGTTCTCCTTAGCATTTATTTTTTGTCAGCAGTGAGGTTTGAGTTAATCCAGTCATGGTAATCATCATCCAATGGTCGGTACAGGAGCTGTATCTTATTTTGTGTAATTTCTCCCTTGTACCCCCACTCCCCATACTCATCCTCCTTCCACCAGCTACTGTTACTCTTACAGCTTGATTGGCATCCTTCCATTCATGTGTGCTTTCTAAAACATCTATGATTGTTTTGTGCTTGTGTCTCCATATTTGGAGGCGGCATTGTTTCATATACTGCTTGTTTGTCCTCTGTTCCTTTACTGAGTGTGATGTTCATGTACCCACACCTGTTTCTGTGTGTCCCTCAGCTCAGGCTTCATAATGTGCACTTCCCACATGTGAACACACAGATTTTCTACCAGCAGGTTTTGGGGGGGGGGCACCCCCACAGCTCCCGCCACAGCTGGCACCAGCCCCTCCTCTACTCCTGCAGACTTGTGAATGTCTGTTTAAACACATGTGTGTCCACAAATCAATTCATGCTTCAACTGGGATGCATTTTGCTTTTACTTTCATTGTGCCAAGTTTGTACAGGATGGTGTCACTTTTCCTTACCTTTTATTTGTCAGATCGCTGCAGAGTTTCTGTCTCTTTACATGTTTCTCAGCCTTAGTTCCCTCTCTTAAGTCAACTATCTGTAACTGTTAACACTGCTTTCTCGGTCTCCATGCTCTTGCTTGTACCCAGGTATCCCTTCTTGGATTGAATTCGTATTTTCCTAGAGTACAAATGTGAATGAAACTTCCAGAAATAGCCTATTTGTGCTACATGGTCTGAAGCCTTGGCTGCAGATAGAAAGCATCTTTGCTATGCCCTTACATGGGTATGCTGGATAGGTTTATTGGGAATAAAATTCTAAATGTGTCTTTAATTTTCTCAGAATGGGAAACATCAGCATCCATCACTTTTCCTCCACCTGGATGGCAGTGAAGGCCCTACTGTGAAAGCTGTCATCATTTTTTGGTAGCCTGGATTTTCTCCCTAGCTCTTGTACTTCTGAAGCCACACCATGTGGAGACCATTGCAAGTGCACCAGTACCTTTTCATCTTATTTAGCATTTTTCCTTATTTCTTTAATTCTGGTGTCCCTGGGAAAATTCTTTCTCTCTTGCTTTGATTGTTCCTTCCAGGATGTCCAATATGTTTGGGATGTCTATTACAAGGATGCTGGGTTTTCGGGGTGCATCCTTTATATTTCTAAACTTTTTCTATACTATGTTTCATCTTTTAGTCCCTTTGGGTTGCATACTCGTGAAACTTCATGGCTCAAATCCACAGGGTGCTAATTTTCCTCTAAGGAGTCTGCTGTCTGCTATGAAGGCCTAGCAGTTTTTGTTTCAGGATCATGCTTTTAAAGTCCAAGATCACAAATAAATCTTTTTTTTTAAGTTTTGTGTATTTAAGTGATCTCCACATCTGATGTGGGCCTTGAAATCCTGACCCCAAGATCAAGAGTTGCGTGCTCTTCAATGGAGCTAGACAGGCACCCCAAATGAATCTTTTTCTTAAGAGACTAATTTTTTCTCCTGTTTATTTGAAACTATTATTTTTTATAATTCTCTTTTATTTCTACATGAATTCTCATTTTTGGGTTGTGACTTTTTCTTGAGTTTGGTGTCTTTTACTTATTTTCCTAAGATATTAGTTTATTCTTATTTCTCCATCTATCTTATTTATAGATCTGACCGTAGATATTTATATTTGTATTTCAGGGATTTTTGTTTAGTTCATGACACTCTTCTTTGATTTCTAGTAGAGCTGTGATTTTATTTATTTATTTATTTATTTTTCCTGTCCTTCTTAGGGGTCTGGGACAAAGGGGCAAGTGGTATGTATACTTTGTCCATCATGTTGATTCAATCTCCTCTCCAGTGTTCTCTAATTGAGTATAATTGAGTAAGTTTTATTTGCTTGTTATGCTAACATGTGAGTTTTGGGTAATGTCTTCACTATTTGGGGCTCATCTGTGAGAACAGAGACCAATTTCTGTGTAGATCTGAGGGGCTGAGCCATCTGATAGATTCATGCAAGAGTTGTTCTACTGAAAAGCATATCATCCAGGTTGGAGGGGTTTCAGAGAGAGATTTGGGTAGCCTGCTAGCTTTGAAATGTGGGGTGTTTCCACAGAGCTCTGTTTAAAATATACAATTCTTGGGGCACCTGGGTGGCTAACTGGGTTAAAGCCTCTGCCTTCAGCTCAGGTCATGATCCCAGGGTCCTGGGATCGAGCCCCGCATCGGGCTCTCTGCTCAGCAGGGATCCTGCTTCCCTTCCTCTCTCTCTGCCTGCCTCTCTGCCTACTTGTGATCTCTCTCTGTCAAATAAATAAAATCTTTTAAAAAAAGATACAATTCTTGACACGCTAGTCCTTTCTCTGACTTCCAGTGTTCTTGCATCTCATAGCACTTTACCAACATGATGGAGATCTCTGGAAGATTTCTAAGAAAGACTAGCCATCTTAATAATTTAAAATTCAGATATAATTTTGAAATTCCCCGAGAGATAAAAAATAATGAGCATATGGTAAATTAAAAAGTTATAGTGGAGTTATGGAAGAATCATTTATTTATTTTTTAAAGGTTTTATTTATTTATTTGACAGACAGAGATCACAAGCAGGCAGAGAGGCAGGCAGAGAGAGAGGAGAAAGCAGGCTCCCCGCTGAGCAGAGAGCCTGATGTGGGGCTCGATCCCAGGACCCTGGGATCAGGACCTGAGCTGAAGGCAGAGGCTTTAACCCACTGAGCCACCCAGGTGCCCCTGGAAGAATCATTTAAAGAGTAGTTCATGGGGTGCCCGGGTGGCTTAGTTGGTTGAGCAACCAACTTGATTTCGGCTCAGGTCATGATCTCAGGGCTGTGAGATTGAGCCCTGCATCTAGCTCAGTGCTGGGCATGGGGCCAGCTTGAGATTCTTCCTTTCCCTCTGCCCCTACCCTCGCTCTTTCTCTCTCTCTCTCAAATCAATAAATAAAACATCCAAATATGTGTATGTGTGTGTGTGTGTGTGTGTGTGTGCCACACAATTATAAACAAGGGCCCTCAAATAGTTAGAGATATACATCTTTTTTTTCTTTTTTTTTTTAATTTATTTATTTGTTACAGAGAGAGAGAGAGAGAGTGAGCACAGGCAGAGAGGCAGGCAGAGGCAGAGAGAGAAGCAGGCTCCCTTCCGAGCAAGGAGCCCGATGTGGGACTCGATCCCAGGACGCTGGGATCATGACCTGAGCCGAAGGCAGCCGCTTAACCAACTGAGCCACCCAGGCATCCCTAGAGATATACATCTTATTGGAAAATTACCAAGTCATAAACTGAGGGTTTCTTATTCTGAGACATCCTTTTTTGATAAAATACTGTTATATACAGAAGGTTAATGGGACAAAGAGAATAGTGTTAAGATTTCCTATCTGAGGAAATCAGTGTTTTGCATGTGTTAACTTTCATTAAAGAAGAAACATATTTTGCAGGGCACTTGGGTGGCTCAGTGGGTTAAGCCTCTGCCTTCAGCTCAGGTCGTGATCTCAGGTCCTGGGATCAAGCCCCGCATCGGGCTCTCTGCTCCGTGGGGAGCCTGCATCCCCTCCTCTCTCTGCCTGCCTCTCTGCCTACTTGTGATCTCTGTCTGTCAAATAAATAAATAAAATCTTAAAAAAAAGAGAGAGAAAAGAAAAAACATATCATGAATGATGGAAATATTTTTAACAAACAACTTGCTTCTCCAAATTGTTAAATCAAATTCATAATCACTTTCAATTTCAATATCAAGTGCGAGGGGATATGATATTTACAGAATCTGGAAAACAAAGAAGTTTCGAATCAATAAAGTATGACCTTTTTGTGTGTGTTTTTGAAATTATTTTCAGCTTACTTAGAAGCAACCTAGGACGTTTTGGGTAAAAAAAATAAAATTAGAAATATATTTTAAGATGCTGTGTAGATTTGGTTAAACACCTGTGAAGGGGTCACATTTGGTACTTTTCTTGAAATCAATGGACACTGTCGGATACTCCCCAGTGATCTCAGAGGCTTTCTTGACCCTTTGGATCTCTTTTACAGCTTGTCGTCTGATTTAACTCTGACCTTAGAAATAACAACTAAAGACAAATCAGTTTTCCATTAGTGTCTTCAGATCCTTTTCACATTGTGCCATAACTTTAGTGTAGCCTATGCTCTAGTCTTCCTCCTCATCAATTCTTTAAAAGCAAAATATGAATTCAAACTATTGTTTTGCTTTACTGGAAGGCACCTAATGACTAGAATTTGAAACAATGTCTTGCGATGTCTGTTTCCTATTAATTCTAGGATGAGCTTTTGGATATATATACATCCACCCATCTTGACACCAATAAAATTTAGAAACATTACAATTGTAGTTGCCCAGACCCATATTGTTATAGTCACTCTGGCAAAAGTTGGCTAATATTCTGGTAGCATGACAAGACAATGGAACTTTTTGATATTTCAGCCAAAAACCATTTAAAGACTGTTTAAGGAATGAACATGAATCCTGGTTGTTGTCTGAAAAGTTTTTTCTGACACTTTTTAGTAACATCAAATATCTGCCAGGATTAGAAGTTGCAGAATTGATGTAAGCGGCTTGGATATAAGCCTTGAAACAATAGTGGAAAGTTCTTGTTGGCACAGAGGATGATATTATGTGAGGAAAAAAACCAAAAAAACAGACATCGGTAAGTAGTTGAAAATTGTTTCGGACAAGTGATTCTGAATAGGAAGTAATTTTAGTATCCCTTAACCAATTAACTTTACTTATGCTTCATTTTTCATGTTTGCATAAATGGTATAAGATTAAAAACAATATCTCACATGTCTAAAGGAACTTTTTCAATAAATATAAAATACAAATTTTCTGTGATAAAAAGGTATATGCCACAGTTGAATCACCAGAAAATAAGTAAGTGTTCATTGGATTCTTTGAAATTGCTAATTTGAAATACCAATTCTTTGTTATTAAGCTAAGATCAGAATATGCAATCATTTGAAAAGCTTAAAAATATTTTTGTACTAAATTTATATAGCCTTTATTCTGTATAAGTCCCTACACTTGGCCTGATGAAAGTACAGACAGGTTGTATAAACCAAATAAAAAGCAACTTACAAAGAAGCAAGTCTGTAAATAAATACTTTTAATAGCATGAAAATGATAAGTGCCTTGCAAACGGTCATCTAACTATGTATTATGAAGAGTTCAAAGATAAGAAGGTGATGTCCAGCCTACACTGAAGATAAGCCTTCATGATTGTCATTTGAGCTCAGTGTGACTTAAAGATAGGATTTTCACAGACATGGATGGTGGAAGACGTATCAGAGGAGAAAGGTGATCACCTTGAGAAATGTCCTCAGTAAATGACAAAGAGTTGAGGTTATACCTTACCAGTCTGCAGAGCGAGTAGAGGGCCGTGAGGAGGTGGGCACAGAGCAAGGCACCAGCCAGCTCATCAATGGTCTCAAGTCCATGACACATGGAATTCATTGTAGGATCCCTTAGAGACCATTGAATGTATCTACACAATAAGCACGTCTGATCACAAATCCTCAAAGAAAAGGATTCTGGTACCGCTTACAGGGTAGATTGGTGTTGCCATTGGGGGCAGGGAAGGAGGAGGTAAGGAACACAATGGAAGAATAGAGGAGATGGGAGAAAAAGTCAAGTTAACACTTTCCCTGAGGGATCTTTGTGTTGAAATGGCTTGCAGATAGTCCCCTGACAGTACCTGCAGGCACTATCGGTGGCGTCATCAAAACCTACACAATGGAAGGAAATGTCGTCACACTGAGTCCGTTCTCACTGCTACAATTTGCATCCTTTATTCGAAAGAGTTACCGCCTTTGAGATATGAACTAATTTCTCTCATCATATTGTGGTCTCAAACCATGGCGATGAATGGTGGGTGAGGTCAGGGAACTACAAGGGTTTGTGGGGTGAGGGCCTCATTAACTGCTCCCTTGGCTGTGGCGGCCATCAGTGGAGAGAAGTAACTGAATATATAGTCTCCACAATATCTCCACAATATTAGATCTCAAACCACATGAGTTATGAATCCTTAGCTTGAGAGAGAAAAAATAGTAGGATGGAAAACACACACACAGTCATATGCACACCTACGCACGCACATGGACACATTCATAGACACACATGCACACGCACACACACACACGCACAGGCCTATGGATATAACATATGTAAACTCAGAAGAACATTTTTCTATGTCTTTTAAAGTAAACCAATGGAGAATGGTGGAAAGAGCATACTTTTTTTTTTTTTCTCAGTGACATTTGAGTTCAGTCCTGACTGTACAAGTCCAGGCAAGTGATTTAATGAGTATGTCTGAGCCTTTGTTTATAGTTCTACTGCAAGTCAATCACTCTCACTTACAGTGATTTCTTGGGAAGGAAAGTTTCCTCCCAGCAGGGGCTTAAGCTTGGCCCAGGTGCCCTATCATGCACAGGTTCTCAGCTCATCAGACACTTCTCAGCAAATACCTTGAAGTCAGCGTGTCATAGAAGAGTGAGGTCAGCCAGGGTCAGTGAGCACCTAGGATTTTGGTGAAGTGAAACAGAGAGGTTCCGAGATCGACGAATCCAGCCCCAACATGAGTACTGCATGTTTGACCTGAGGCCAGTCACTTGCTTACTCTGATCCTCCAATCATCAATCTGTAAAAGAGTTACAGTAGGATTGCTAACGGGATTCAATCGGTTTATGGTGTCTACACACAGTAGGTACTCAACCAGATATCCCTGCCTCTGAAGGGACGTTTCACTTCTGGCCTCTGTTCTGAGCTGCTGCTCATACTTTCTCTCAGCACCTCTACCACCTTCTGATGTTATCTCACTCAGCAAAGACAGCTGTTGGGAGCTGACCTTCATCTTTAACAGGTTTTTTCTAACAGCTATCCCTGGAACGTAGCGGTTCATTTATTTATTTTTTTTTAAGTTTTATTTATTTATTTATTTGACAGACAGAGATCACAAGTAGACAGAGAGGCAGGCAGAGAGAGGAAGGGAAGCAGGCTCCCTGCTGAGCAGAGAGCCCGATGTGGGGCTTGATCCCAGGACCCTGGGATCATGACCTGAGTTGAAGGCAGAGGCTTTAACCCACTGAGTCACCCAGGCACCCCATAGCGGTTCATTTAAACCAATCCCAGACAGAAGAGACACCGCGTACCCCTCCATATATAGTGTGAGGCTGGGCTGTATCTCTTGACTGGGAGAGCTCTTGCTGACAAAGTTTGACCAGTAGGAGCATGAAGGAGGAAGAAAAAGAAACACTCACCCCACACGCACACACATACACACACTGTATCCTCATCTGTTAAGAGTACATCTTCCAGAGAACAAATCGAATGTTCTGTTTTATGATCAATTAAAGCCCATTTACGCACTCCTGATGAATGTCCTACGCCGTGGTGCTTGGACAGTTTCTAGTAAAAGCGATGAATTCAGTTAAACCTCAAGCCAGATTTTGGGACCATGTCTTCACACTGAAGGGCTCCGGAAAGCTCAAGTCCGACGACAAATTTCTTCCATCACACGCCTCTTGAGAAGAAACAGCATTTCATGCCTCTCCACCTGCGTGAATCTGATTGAGATCAGATTTTAAGTCTTATTTCTAGTTTTCTTCTTTTCAGTATCAGTGTTGTCCCGGTGTCCCCTTCCCTCCCCAGTAATGCAGGTCAGCATCCCCAGCTGACTTTGAGGATTAGCTATATATCCTCCATCCAGGCTCTACTTGTTGAAAACAAGTGGTGCCAAATGCAGTTGCTTTGGATAGAGATTTGTTCGTTGTGTATCTGGATCACACGCATACTCCTGGGCATCTGTGAATAGGATGCCGTATTCCAGTGGTTAAAACAACAAGAGCTAATGTTTCCATTCATTTCATTCAGAAGAGCATGTACTGGTAATCAGACTCTGTGCTAGGCTCTGAGGTGGGGCAGGACAATAGGCACAATGGTGACAATGTGCACTCCTTGCCCTGGAAGAGATGTTATTTCAAATCCTGTGACTGATGCCTGGGGTCCAACAGAGGCCCTATGCTCGCTGAGCTCCCAGCATAGTGAGGACAGGGGCCACTGATTAAGCAAGTATGATGAGTATTGCGGTGGTGAGGCTCTCAAGGATGAGGACTTTATAACAAGTTGGGGAGACAACCTAAGGTAGCCCAGGTTGGAGACAGTGGTGGCCTGAATAGGTTGGTGATTTCCAGGGCACAAGAACGGGAGTAGATATGCGGAATACTTAGGAGGGAGAGACAAAGGCTTTTGTGAATCACCATATGTAGGGGCTGAGGTTAAAGAAAACTTGTAGGCAGGATGAACCAAACGCAGGTAGATGTTACCATGAATGAAACAGAAATGCAAACCAATCTTATGGCCTCACCATGTGGTTTAAGGACAGCCTCACACCAAGTGGTCTGGTGAATGCCGTGTTGTCTCAGAATATATTGGGTTACTCCTGGTTGCACTGGAGAAAGCTCCAGCTGCTAAAGCGGTGGCAGTACTAGTGGCAGAATCAGGACTTCTCTGTAGGAACTTGTGTAACTATCTTCATGGGACCATCTGTGTAGATATTTGTTCCTGGGATTTGGCCCATGGACACAGAAGCCAACTTTAGAGTTATGGGTAGCAAGGAGGGCATATGATGTGATGAGCACTGAGTGTTATATGCAACTAATGAATGCACACTATATCAAAAACTAATGATGTACTATAAGTTGGCTAATCGATTTTAAATTAAAAGAAAAAAAAAAAAAGAGTTCTCCTCAGAGCTGTGGATCCAGGGTGATGATAGCCCGAGGACAAAAACACCCTTATCAGAGCTAGACATAGGCACATATTAGAAGATATGAGGAGCTTGACATGCCTTTGGGGGATGGGGCTGGCATTTTGATATTCAAGACTTGAAGAACTGGATTCCAGGTCTAGTTCTTGCTAACCCACCATTTTACCTTCTTGGTTTTATTTTTTTTTAAGACTTTATTTATTTATTTGACAGGCAGAGATCACAAGTAGGCAGAGAGGCAGGCAGAGAGAAGGGGGGAACAGGCTCCCTGCTGAGCAGAGAGCCTGATGCGGGGCTCGATCCCAGGACCCTGAGACCACGACCCGAGCTGAAGGCAGAGGCTTAACCCACTGAGCCACCCAGGCTCCCTAACCTTCTTAGTTAAGAATATGCCCTTTCTAGCTTCATTTTCCCCTCTATAAATTGAAATATTGGACTACATAACATCAGGGAACCTCTAGCAATCTGATAGCCTGTGTTTTTGTTTTATAATTAACAGATGACAGGAAGATGCTGTTCATTGTCACAGGCCTGACTCTGAAGGCTATATTTGTGTATTTCTACTTGAGGCATTTGTGAATGCATACACAGAGACACTCTAGAAAGCCAACTCTGTGATAGCCAAAGAATAGAGCCTATTGAGAAACTAATCATTAGCAGTTGTGATTTCTGAGCTTAGAGAGAGACACTGCCTGGGGTAGGATTGTGGGAATTAAACGCTCAAGAATGAAGTGGCTAATATTTATTGATTTTTTTTTAATTTAGGAAGTAACCACACATTCTGAACCAAAATTAGGGACACAGAATTTAATAATGAGGCAAATATTTGTTATTTGGACTATTCTTAAAAAATCTGGAATCCATTATTTACATTTCCAGAGCTGATAAAGTAATAAGAACTTACTCTGGACAAGGCAATCTTCTAAGTGCTCTGATAGTTTTCTGTAATCCATAACAGCACACATCATTTCCAGTAAACCACCAAGGGAAGAGTCGCAGAGATGCTATGACCTGCCTCTGGTCACCCAGTTACTTCCTATCAGAACTGGTACGCGAAGTCAGCCCCATTGAAACCAAAGCCTACCGTATTTCTTCTCAAAGATTCAGAGGCAGTGCTAAAGGTCCTGCTGTTATCTCCTTACTCTCCATTTAGGAGCTCTCAGTACTGGGGCTGAGTCAGAAGAGCGTGACTCTTGACCTCAAGGTCATGACTTTGAGCCTCACATGGGGTGTAGAGATTACTTAAATAAACGTAAAAAAAAAATTCAGTATCTGCAAAAAATAATTCCATAAACAAAACCAACCAACCAAGAAGAAATGGAAAAAAAGAAGCCTTGGCTAATGCTGGGATCTCAAAAGAAACAAAGGCAAACATCTCTTGTTGGAAGTAAGCTGGAATACTCAAGTATCAGGCAGCTGTGGTTCTCCCCAGGAAGGGGTCTGTGAAGATGTCCCAGAGGCAGGTGTGGTCCTGATGCTGCTGTGTAGACAAGGCCCCAGGAGGACTCGGTTCTGATGCATTTGATCTCTCTGGGTAGTTAAAACCAAAGAAACCTCTTTCCTCATAGCTAGTTGGAAGGGCTGCACTCATCTGAAGCTGGGTCAGGTTGTTATACCCTGTGCATTCTTACCATCTTCATCCTTAAAAAGGGGATGATAAATGCTTTGGGGGAAAAAGCGGGGGGGATGATATGGGATAGTTCTGGATATTGACTGAAAATTAGTAAGTAAAACCACATTTCTTAATGCACTCATCCTAGCTGCTTATTGTTTGGACTTGAATACTATTTTCAGTATCCAAGAAAGACTAAGAGTGAGTAGGAAGTTGTTGAATTAAGACTGTCCACATCAGGTAATCATGCAGCTGAGACTTACCGGTCTCTCATGTGAAGGCAGTGGGGGTTACGCCAGCCCACAGTGCTTCTTCCCCCACCAAGAGTGCCCACCACAAAGCACTTCCACGTGCCCAGATCCATGTGGCTGTACATTCTAACACATCATACTCAATTTGGAAAACACGTGTGATTTGGACAAGTAGCTTAAACTCTGAATTACAGGGTTCCTCCCTGTAAAGTTGAGTCAATGCAGAGATAAACGTTGGGAATTGTTATCGCCTCCAGTCAGAGAGCTCTTTGGAATATGTGTGGAAGAGGCAGCTTCTCATTCACAAATGTCATGGATCTCCCAAATACAAAGGTAGCAATGTGACATGCTTCTCTGATAAGACACATGAAAACAGCAGACAGGAAGTGCATTAAGTTCCCAGGCACTGGACTGTAATCATGCCTACAGATAGTTTATTTTGTGCATATCTCTTTAATTCCAAGGTGGATACTAAGTTTCCTCCTTGTTCAGCCCTTTCCTGTAGGGCCCAGGGATTTGTTGTACGCATACTCCCTCTTGGCTCTCGTAACGCGTGTCTAGTACATCAGCCTCCCTGCCCAGGCTAAAGTGAGGTTGAGTGAATTTGGATCCTTCAACTTAGCTAAGATTTCCTGACCCTTAAGCTGATGAACTACATTTTTTTTTAATATTTCATTTATTCATTTGACAGAGAGAGCGATCACAAGTAGGCAGAGAGGCAGGCAGAGACGGAGAGAGGGGGAAGCAGGCTCCCCGGCGAGCAGAGAGCCCAATGCGGGGCTCGATCCCAGGACCCTGGGATCACGACTCGAGCGGAAGGCAGCGGCTCAATCCACTGAGCCACCCAGGCGCCCCTGATGAACTACATTTTAAAGTGATGGGAAACCAAGCTGTGTGCAGAGAAGAGCCAGATTCCCCATCCAGAGACTTTTGTTTTCCCCCAACATTAAAAAAAAAAGTCCTATTTCTCTGCTGAATTTTGATACCAGGTCTTATGGTTGATATCAACAAAGTGACATTCACTTACAGGTTTGATGTGCTCTGTCCACTATGGGAGCCACCAGCCAAAAGTTTATTTAACTAAAGGTTAACTACAACTAGACATTCAGTTCCTGAGTCACAGAGGCCACAATTCAAGCCTCATCTGCACATGTGACTGATAGTTGACACACTGGATAGTGCAAATATAGAACATTTTCATCCCTGTGCAGAGTTCTTTTGGAAAGCGCTGATCTAGGCCAAAACATGAAGTCATAAAAAAATCATGAAGAGAGGAATTTTTAAAAGGAATGATATCATTTCTGTAAGAGACATTTCCAGCTTTTAAGCCAATCTATTTTAACTCACCTGTAAAACAGCACCGTGAAGGGCACTGGGCCTGGACTTCAGCCCCGAACTTTCTAGCCAACAAATCTTGGGCACAGTAGGAGTTTGAGAGAATGCTCCCAGGTCTGAAGACTAGTGGTATTCAACCCCTTTTCTTCTCCCTTTCTTCCAAAGTCATGTTTGGGGGAAATATTACATGACATCTGGTCTCTGGAAATTCCTCACCTGGCTCATAAATTCACTGATGACTCAATGAGCTTGAGAACATGAAATCTTCCAAGGTCAGACTCATGGTTTCCTTTCAGGCTTGTTTAGCCTTTTGTTGCAAAACCAATGCATCTGCTAACCGCAAGGACATTGTTGGTGCACAGTGGAGACAGAGAAGCTTGGTGTCATTGCTCCTGAGACCTGGCTGTGGACCAGAAGTCACAGTCAATGTGGGAGGGTGCTTTTGTGGCTTCTGAAGAGTGTTCTTCCTACAGAAAGCCCTGAGTCTTTCCACCAGATCATTCTACATCTGCTTGGGCAATAGTCAGAAGCAGATTTTTTTTTTTTTTTAGAAGCAGACTTTCTTGAAATTAGTAAAATATGTAATTATCAATGATTTAAAGGACACCATGAAGACCTCTGCCAAAAAATAAATAAATAAATGACCTTTTACTGCCATACTAGAATGCTACAAATTAACCACTCCATTAACTCAGGTTATTAAAAGGTCTTAGATTCATGTAACCCGCAAACATGTTCTCTCATAGGGCAGTATAATTTGAACCTCTTCAAAATAAGAAGTCCCTGCTGGGAATTCAATAAAGCAAGGCTTCTTGGGAGTTAAATTTCATAGGCATCATATCCTCATGTCCTTCAGCCTGGTGGGCTCTAATGGAGGCACCACTTCAAGGTGTCCCCCCAGCATTTTTGAGGAATATTCTAGTGCATGTGCTGGGCTTTCATTCATTGTTTGCTCCCCCCCCCCCGCCCCAGTAGATTACGAAAACTCCTTGAAGGCACTGACTTCATACAAATCTCTGAATTTCTAGGCTCGGGACTTGACATTAAATAAGTACTCTGAAATGACTTAGTGCAAATGGGAGAGGAAGAGGGAGTGTAAGAGAAAAAAACAAACTATGGGTGGATCTGTTAATGTTCTCAGTTAATTTCCCAAGATACTTATTTTCACTTATTTTTTAAGTCAAGAGGGAAGCAGGAGCAGATGGATACAATGATCCGGAAGCAAGTTTGGGAAACCAGTGTTTGAATTTTAGCTCAGACGTTCCTCCCATAATGCCATAAGGCAGGAATTTGAAATTATTTATGAGCCATTCAAATTTTTGCTGTCTGGGAACAAATTAGGATTTCAGACTTATCTCTTATCATTTTCCACTATCGTATTCCTAAAGCTTCATCCAAGATAAAGTTCCCATTTGTATCTGGTCCTTGTGATGGGTACAAAATTGTTCTTCTGTCCATATTGCTCCTTGGGAATCAAAAATACTTTCAACAAATGCCTTAAAAATTGCTTCCACCTTGAAATCTTCCCCAGGCACAATTATTTTCCTTCTGCCTATGTTACCATTATTTTTTGTGCCCACAATTATTGTAATGTTTGCCAAACTCATTTTTTAACCACCAATCTTTCTAGTTGCTCTAATAGGCAGTGTGGTATTATTTTTCCTAGCACAAACTCTGTTTTATGTATTTCTAGATCTTCTGTGGAGCTTGGATCTCTGGATGCATGGAGAAGAATCCTATAGATGTGGGCAGACCCATACTGGACTGTGAAATAAATGACAAAGATCCCACCTCTAAGTAGCTTCACAAATGAAATTTGTCTTCTGGGGACACTTGGGTGGTTTGGTCAGTCATGACCTCATCAGGTCATGATCCCAGGGTCTTGCAATCAAGTCCTGCATCAGGATCCATGTTCAGCAGAGAGCCTACTTCTCGCTCTACCTGGTGGCCCCAGTGCTTGTATTCTCTCTCTCTCTCTCTCTCATTCTGACTAATAAATAAATTTTAAAATATCTTTTAAAAAAGAAGGTCTTCTTCTAGTACCAATGTGCATACAATACTGACAAAAAACAATACTTAGTCTCCAGTCCTTTGTATGACAAATGAAGACCCTAATTTCTGTACTGCCTTCTTCATAGTATTAGTGTGAAGATCAGGACAAGGTTTTATCAGATTTAACATCCTTTATAAATGCTGACTGACCTTATTATTGACTTTTTGTCATAGAATTTGGGCAGAGGAAAGGCAATTATTTCAGAGCAGTTATAATCCACTGTGAGAGAACAATCTGGAAAGTGTAGATCTTATTCCTACTGTGTTGGAAACACTTCCTTCTATTTTAGTGAAGCTTTTGGGCTGAATATTCTTTGTTTTGATAGTATCATCTCTCAAATCTATTCAGTGCAGCCTTGGGATCTGGTGAAGATGCTCTAGAAACTATCCTGAATCATCTGGGCATATGCTTCCTGGTGTGTGATCCTGGGTAACATACCCTTTCTTCGGACCTCAGGGTCATTATGGACATAATGAGGGGTTGAATCATGGGCCCTCCATGCCTCTACTATCTTGTTGACCATCCCCTACAAGGAACCAGCTCTCTGTTCCTGGACATGTTTGAGGAGAGTACAGAATATTTGGGAGAGAAATATAGAAGAAATTCAAACATCAGGAGGATCTCCTGATCTGTTGTCCTTCAAAGTCTTTTTCAAGCCTGAGATTTTTGAGATGACTTTAGGACCAGGAGGATTATGAGTCACACGGTTTTCTCATTCTATTTCAGGAAACCCGTGGGAGGCAGTGTGGTGTTTTGGGAAGGAATAAAGACAGTGGAGTCACCCAGAACCAGGTTTAGAATTTGACTCTAAAACTCACAAGCCATGTAATATGGAAACATTACTCTGACTCTGAGCCTCAGTTCCCCTCTCTGTAAAATGGGAGCAGCGGCTCCCACTTCCAAATTGTGTTGCATACTCACAGAGGTTGTTCAGTCAAGCACTCTCATGGTGTCTGGCAAGGCACAATACTTTCTACCTGGCACATGCTGGTAAGGAATATCATCGTAACTTTCCTGAATCTCCATGGATTCTGAATATATGGCTAACACACCTTTTTTTATAATATACTAAGATAACTTCTGTTAGTATTACTAGCATACATTCATAAATTTATCTTTATGGTTCAAGCCACCAAATGTATTGCTCAGAAAACTACATTTCTGAGTTCTCAGCGTGGCCTCAATTTATTCTTGCACATAATAGAAGTAATATCTATCATCAGTGTTTTTTTTTTAATAAATTATATAAAATCAGATTCCTGGGACATCAGTAGGATATGTCAAATTCATTCATTTCTTTGGGGATCAAATAGTTCTTGTGTTTTTGTTTTTGTTTTTGTTTTTTTAGTTCTTGTGCATTTACTGTATGTCACATCCTGAGCCACAGGATGGGATTCAAAAACATAGAAATCTGAGCTAGAATATCATAACTAGCATTTATCAAGTACTTACTACATACCAGGCACTGTGCTAAATGTTTTTCTCATTGAGTCTTCAAAACAAAGTCATAAAAAGGTATTATTGCTCTAATTTTCAAGATGAGAAAAATTGTTATATATTTCCAGGTTATGAATTGTTAGAACCAGGATTCCAACCTGGGATCTCCTGTCACAAGGTCTTTTCTTTGACTGCCATGTGTATTCCAACTCCTGTCTTTCTGAATCGTGTAGAGGATGGTGAGAATTCATCTCCTCCAGGTGGGGATCCCACGGCTGGAGCTGGTTAGGGGAGATACATTCAGTTCAGCTCAGGATGAGAAGACAGTGCTGATGGGTGCCCAGCTGGGGGTGTCCTCCAGTGCTTCACTGAGTTTCCCCAGTCAGAGGGCTGAAGGCAGAGAATTCAGTGCTAAATCCCTTCCACCCTTGTAAAATAATAAACTCACGGGATGGGAAAGACACATCGCTGATAACAGAAGAAGCAACAATTGTCTTTCCAGAGCAGCCCTCGAGATTTAATAGCAGGCTCCTACATCCCCCTCAGGGAATATGGGGGGCTGGTTGTCTAATGGAAAGTAAGCAAAGCCTGCCATGCTCATTGTGTTGCATCCTTATATGAAACCACCATCAAGAGTGCATGGGTGAAAACCTTCAAACCCCAGGCATCTGTTTCCTTTTCTCTGGATTTTTGGGTGATTCTTTTGACAACCCTCGGTCCCACTGACTTGAACTTGAGGTTTTGGAGCTCTCATTGGTGAACCTCAAGTCAGATGTTTCATGTGGGAAGTAAAAGCCAGGGGAGGCATGTTAGGTGTGGAAGCAGATAGGTTGAAATGGGGAAGGTTCCTGGGCTGTGCTCTCACGTTCAGATGTGAAGTTCCCGGTGGCAGGTGGCAGGTGGAGAGCTGAGCCAGGGACCAGGGCGGCTCTGGTGTGGTCTCGCTGTGTGGCTCCGAGCTGGCCAGTTACTTCCTCAGCCTCGGGGTCTGCTTCTTTATTTTATTTCATTTTATTTTATTCTACTATTTTATTTTATTTTTTCAGTGTTCCAGGTTTCATTGTTTAGGTGCCACACCAAGTGCTCCATGCAATTCATGCCCTTCTTAATACCCACTACCAGGTTTACCCAACCCCCCACCCCCTCCCCTCCAAAACCCTCGGATTGTTTCTAAGTCCACAGTCTCTCATAGTTCGTCTCCTTCTTTCATTTTAAAGCTCCCTACCTTTTGCCAATTCTTGGATTTGCTTTCCAATTCCAAATTTTTCAACTTCATGTCCCATTTGCCCCCTTCCAGAATATTCTTACACCTACTTAACATCTGCTAACATGTGCCTAGACTTTATGAGTTCACAGGTCTGTATATGTTAGTTTCTAATCAGCAGCTCCTGAGTCTACCCAGTCACCAAGGCTCAGATAGCACTTCTCTCAGAGAGCAACCTTGAATGGTTTGCAGTCCTGTTCTAAGTCACTGTTCTGGATTTTGCTTCCCTAAGAAATCAGAATTCAGCAAATGTGGGTCTTGTGCAGGGCTCCCTGAAAGCCCCTTATTTTGCACAGAGACTAAATGAGACCTGGTACAGTTATTATATGTACACTTGATATATAATAGACACTCCAGAATTTTTTCAATGGTGTTGCATATTTCTAGACCATATGAGAAACTATCTATTTAGAATTTCCCTCCAGGAGATAATTTCTCTCTCTTTTGTAGTACTAACTCTTTACCATCAGAGTTCATGGCAACGCTGAAAAAAATCCAAATGTTGGTGGGGCGCCTGGGTGGCTCAGTGAGTTAAGCCTCTGCCTTCCGCTCAGGTCATGATCTCAGGCTCCTGGAATCAAGCCCAGCATCAGGCTCCCTGCTTAGCAGGGAGCCTGCTTCCTCTCTCCCTGCCTGTCTCTCTGCCTACTTGTGATCTCTGTCAAATAAGTAAGTAAAAATCTTTAAAAAAATCCAAATGTTGATAAAGCTCATAGTCCCACCTTCATTCGAACCATACTAATGCAGTGGTATGATGAACCTTGGGGTCAAAACCTCAAGCTCTTGCATCTGACATTTGCTGGCTGTGTAGCCTTGGGAAAATCAATTCTCTTGTAGGGACAGGACTTCTGCTTCTTTATCCTTATTTTTCTGCTTAATGCCTCTGTGGGGAAGCTTCGACTCGAGTTTATGAGCACTCTGTAGAAACTGTAAGGAGCTGTGTAAATGCAAGGTACTTTTGAGATTCATTGATGCTAAATCCTGCATATGCTCTAACAGTTGTCTATGTGTGCTCAGGGAGAGGGTGTGATCTTTTTTTTATAACAGCTTTATTGAGATATAATTCAAATACCATACAATTCCTCTAGTTCATGTGTAGTTGGGATGACTGAGATGTGCACTCCCGCCAAGCTGACATGGCTCCGAGTCTTGGTCTTATTTATTTTATTGACTTTTTTGAATAGCCAAGTCAACCTAAGCTTCAGAAGCAAGAGCCGTGCCAGGTGACCTTGATCTGCCAGAGCCTGGGCTCCCTGGGCTTTCGGTATGAGTCGTCCTGACCTTCTCTTGCTTGTTCAACCCGTGGAGGGGCAGGAAGGGGAAGGGTGGAGGGAGCTCCCACCCTTTCCTGCAAAACAGCAGAGACCTCAAACCCGTACCAGCAACCCAACCAGAGAACAAAGGAGGAAGAGTTTCATGCATTTTATATTCCTTTTTGCCTGATACATGAGCAAAACCATCTTTTCATCTTAAATTATCCATCTCTCATTCTCCTTTTTTTTTTCTTCTTTTTCTTTTCACAAACTCAAAATGCCCAGTTACTTCCAAAGGGACATCAGTAATACAAAAACACTACCAGGGAAGAAAGCTGCATCAATAAATATTGGCATCCTCTTCAACTTTAGACAATGATTGTTGAAATTACCCATTTTCACTAATTTAACATATTATCTCTGACATGAAGTACCTCTTCTCCCTGCTGAGACAAAAAGGTATTCCAATTGGTCTTGACGGAACATGAGACATTTTTACTTGGACATGGCACTGTTATTATTTTTTTTAAATAACCTTGTTTATCACATTTAAAGTGGCTCCAGGCCAAAAAACAAGGGAGCTGCCAATTGATGACTCATCGGCAACGCTGGCTGGTGCCCTGAGGAAGAAGGCACAGCTGGGGCAGAGCCGAGGAGCAGTATGAACGTGCAGGGGCCCGCGTCTAGGACCTGGGAACCCAACCTTCCATTCCTTTCATCCTCTCTGGCTGGGATGATTCCGTTTCCTCACCTGAACATCAGAAGGAAACTGGAGTCTCTAGAGTGTCCTTAGAGCTGTGGGAATACGCATTCCTACAGTTCTAAGGTCAGGCAGAAAAAGAAGTGGCAGGAGATCCCATGCTTCCAGAGGAGCGCACATCCCTTTTGTCATGAGGTGTCAGACACACGAGGACTTCTCCGATCCCTTGACCTTCACATCCTTTTAGACATCTAAGCAAAAGTCTCAAGTTTTCTGTATACATATAAATTACATGGTTAAGTTTGTCATTTAGCCTGATCAGATCTCATTTAGTGAGATCCTCCACCGCCTAAGATTTGATATATCATAAACAGAACATCCAAGTCTATACCAGAGACAGCTACTGTGAGTTGGTGGTAGGGAGGCAAAACTGACTCGTGCTCTTTGACCTTCAGCAGCAAGTCAACAAAAAATATTTTTATAGGGAAGAAGGCATTGTTATATCAATCATTTTGTTAGATCATTATGCAGCTCTAAGAGGTTATCTTATAAATGAGTGAATGGAGGGGCTCCTGGGTGGCTCAGTGGGTTAAAGCCTCTGCCTTCAGCTCAGGTCATGATCCCAGGGTTCTGGGATCGAGCCCCGCATCAGGCTCTCTGCTCAGCAGGGAGCCTGCTTCCTCTTCTCTCTCTGCCTGCTTCTCTGCCTATTGTGATCTCTGTCTGTCATACAAATGGATAAAAAATCTTAAAAAAAATGAGTGAATGGATGCTCAAAGTGGTGAGGGGACCAGAGGAGGGCATTGTGCTCCTGAGTCCTGTGTTCTGTCCAGGTTGTCCTCCTTCCTTCAGATGTGCAGCAAAGTATCTAAAACACAGGTGTGATGGATGGCACATAAGTGCACGGGGAGCCATGATGGGGAGCCTAAACCCAGCAGGTTCCTCTCAAGGACAATGCTTATCCCCATAGTCATGTCTATATCTGCAGCAGTTGGGAAGAGCCTGAAATTTGGGGGCTTCCCGCACGTTGGGTGAGGAGGTGATGAGCCCATGCAAGGGAAGAGAAGGCCTTACAGAGAAGTGTCTCTGAGCTGGACAGTCAGGGTCAGAGAAGGGCTGTCTGTTTTGAGGGGAAAGTGTGCCTAAGAAATGGATCCTTCCAAGGGCAGAGAGTGAGTTTATGCTGCTGGAGAGTACGGGTTATGTGGGAAAACAAAGGGAAGGCCAGATTATAATTGTGGAGAGACGAGGTGTTTACATGAGATGTTCAAACAGTGTGCTCTAGGTAATGGAGACCCTAAATCTAATTGTTTTCAGGGAAGTCATGACACACTCGTGTGAACAAATGAAAGAGGGATTACGATAATCGGGCATTGGAGTGGGCATGGGCATTGTGCTGCCAGTATCCTCTCAAATCCACTCTACTGGGGCTACTCCTCTCTTGACTCTAAGCAAACCCCATTTTTGTACGCTAACTAATTTTTGAAAAGAGCTGGAAAACCCTTTATGCTTGACCGCTTTGGCAACCCATTCTCCAGCACATTTGCTTGTGAAGGAGGTATACAACTTGTGTGGGTTTGCCAGACATGTCCCCGGGGTTAGCACCGGAAAGTCCTGCCTCCTGGGCAACTGTTCATACCTGGATACACTTACTAAGTACATGTAGACATCTCCTAAATTTCGAGTTCCAGCCCAGTCTTCCCTCCTGAAATCCATACGCATATATCCAACAGTGTTAAGGCAACCTCACTCGGGTGACTCAGAGTTAATTCAAATCTGGTATATCCCCAGCTGATCTCATAGTTCCCTGCTATCCAAACCAGCTCCTCAGCCATTGTTCCAGTAGGATCCAACCAGCTAAGCAAGTGAGGAACTTGGGAGAGTCCCAGGACCCCTCTGCCTGGCTCAGCCCACCCCATCCAGTCACCCCTTGAAGACCTCTCTTGGACATGTCCCCAGTCCCCATCCTGTCACCACTATCCCAGACAAAGCCACTGTCATCCATTCCCTAGTTTTTAGAACAGAATCCTAATTTTGCTTCTTGCTCCTCTGCAAATAGCTTTTATTGCAATCAGAGTAATGACTTCAAAATACTAATCTAATCCTATAACTATACTCTTGAGTAACCTCCAGTGGTTTGTATCCAGATTTCTTGCCCCAGCTCCAAAGGTCCATTGTAGCTGTACCATGCCTGCATGTGCATACATATTCTCCCATTCACTTGAGTTGGAGAGGGAC
>RCUC01162642.1:0-13884 GCA_003697995.1 Taxidea taxus jeffersonii | reverse complement strand
ACACACATACACACATAATATATATGTATATGTGTCTATCATGTATGTAATAGGAAATTAACTGTGGCTTTTCCCTCTATCTGGGAATTCTGGGAGGATTCCAAAGGCTGAGAACAGTAGGTTTTCAGCCATCTATACTGGCCATGTTAAGACCATGGGTAACTTCAGGAAAGTATAGAAGACAAGCAGAGGGGTGTTTAATTCTGATTTCCTCTCCGTAGGGAAGCTCTAGGAAATCACTTGCAGAGCTTGACCTCTGCCTGCTGGTATTGAGGGACCTGATTTATATATAAAATTTATAAAGGAAAGTGCTTAAGAGGAATCGTTTGTAGCAGGAGAGCAGGGACACAGGGCTGCATTCAAAATGGTCCACTCTACTAGATATGGACCAGGTAGGTATTGATGTAGGAGCTGAACTTGAGCCACCTTGAAAGCTTCTGCCCAAAAGGATCTCCTGGAGGGCTCATGAACCCATGATGGAGAGTATGTATGGCATGGACCCCGGACGCTAGGACTATTGGGAGAGTCATGAGCAACCAGCTAGAGGGGACAGAAGTGGTATCTCCTGTGACGTGGGAAAAGCAGGAGAGAAATGCACAGTAATGGGGGTTTCTGAAGACTCCACATAGGTGGAGACCAGGAGGCAGGGAGAGAGGAATGGAGTAGAGGGGCTTTCTGGGTGGCCACCAACATCAAGGGCAACCATACCAGCCAGGCCATATCTTTTCTGTCTCCTATCTCTCCTCTCTCCTTCCTCTTGAACCCTGGAAAACCAGATAGCTTGGTGAGTGGAAGAGAACAAGAATGATAGTCAGAAGTTGACCCAGCTTCCCTCCCTCCTGAGGCTCTCCATGCCTCCACCAGCCCAAGATGCAAGAGAAGAGGGAAGAGGTTTGACTTGGAGAATAAAGCTTTGATATTAGACTAAACTGGGCATTTTATATTAGACTATTCACTGGTATGTGTGAGTGACAGGAGAAGCTGTGTATGTCTTCTGAGATTTCATCCAGAGGCAAAAAGATGATTGACAAAACATGTTGAAAGGCAGTCACATAGAACAACAGAAAAAGTTAATTTATAATTTCACCCCTACTGAGTACAAATCATTCAGTAAAGCATTTTGTCTGTGTCTTCCTCCCTCTGTCCCTTCGTTTTCCTCTTCTCTCTCCCACATATACATTTATATTCTGTTACGTTTTGCATGCATATAAATTTTTCTTTGACTCAACTTCCCCCTTCCAGACAAGCATAGAGCCTTCCCTTTCATAACCAGACATCAATGTACTTGCTCGCTTGTTGCCTTTGGTTTTTAAATAGAAGGGCATGTCTTTCTTTATATGAGTTTTAATTGGATTCCCCCCTCATGCATGAGCTGCCCCAGTTGTCTTCCTCCACTGACAATACCTCTTTTTGTTCCTCACTGCTACCATGTATTAAATACTGTTCCAAACCTCTAGAAACCTTTGATGTGTATCCTGATTTTGATGCAAGTTTCAGAGTGTCTGCAAGCCTAGAATTCCATGACTGATGATGAAGTCCATTCTTACCATAGCCAAATACTCAACACATTTTCACAAAGTGATGCCCCATCCCCCTCTCCCTGATAACCCACACCAAACCCAGGAGTTGGCTTAACCTCTCTAAGTTCAAGCCCAGCAAAAACATGGCATTGCTACCATCTCTGCCTGTATCCTTGGAGCTTGTGCTGCAATGTCATAGTGGCTACTTACATAAATTTATGAGCCATCAGTCCTTGCAGACTACTTAACAGGCTCTCATCTGCCTCCAAGCCAAAGAACTCCTGAGCTTTCTGGGAACAGGGTCACCATCTTTTTTTTTTTTTTTTTTTTTTTTTTTTAAATCCCATATTTCCTGTAAGTGTCAGCTTTCTTCTGGCCTGTTCCAATTAGCTGTTGGTGAGGCTCTCCACTAACATGGGCTTCTAAACCTCATTCTTCTTTTTAGCATATTCTTTTTAGCCTTTTATAGACTCATGGCAGTTTGTATTTGGCTGTAGAGTGGTGTGGGTATTTTAATAGAAAGGGTCTCCCTTTTTTATGGCAGAAGAGGCTATTTGAAGAGCAAATATTTGGTTTAAAACAATGGCTGCAAATCAGCAGGCATGAACCAGAGACCTCTTTTCTTTTATTATTATTTTTTTTAACCATACGGTAATTACATACAGTTTTTCAAATGTGAAAGCCTTAGAAGACTGTTCATGCTCTGGTTTACTTCCCTTTCCATCTTTCCTTGGTCTGTTGAATCATTTATATTGTCTGTCTTCTGTGGACATTTGTGTTTGTACGTTCTGGAATAAAGTTCTCTTTGACAAACCTGTCTGCTAGGTTTGTCACATTCCTTATCCTCAGAATCTCTGGACGTGTCACCTTACCTATAAAAAAAGGTGGAGGGGGGACTTTGTGGATGTGGTGAAATTAAGGATTTTGAGATGGGGAGATTATCGGGGATTATCTAGGTGGGCCCAGCCTGGGGGAATCACAAGGGTCTGTAGAGAGGCAGACCAGAGGGTCTAAGTTAGAAAAGGGAAATGTGACAATAGGAGCAGAGGTTGGAGTGATGTACTTTGAAGACAGAGGAAGGAGCTGCAAGTCAAGGAATGCAGGCTATCTCTGAAAGATAGAGAAAAGCAAGAAAACCAATTCTCCCCTAGAGTCTCCAGAAGGAACACAGCCTTATCCACAGTTTGATTTTAGCCTCCTAAGACTAAAAGGAGGTCAGACTCCTGACCTCCAGAACTATAAGATAACAAATTTCCATTGTTTTAAACCACTAGGTTGGTGGTAATTTGTTAAAATAGCAGGAAGAAATATATACAGTAAGAGTCAAAAAAGCAATTGCCTACCTCTCCTTTGTACTGGCATCTTCTCCACTTGGTCCCAGTGGCCATGACAGGTTTAGCTTTCTTGATGAAGGAGCTGACTGAGTGGGGTAAGACTCCGTGCTTGGAAGCTTGCTTACTTTCTGAAAATAAGGGCTGGGACAGTAATTTTTTCCTTCCATCTGTTGCATAAGTAATGATTCATAAACTAAAGTTCATAAACTAATGGGTCCATGGGCTTTAGACTCTTTTTACCTTTAGTGTTCTCACCCACATAGCAGTAAGAGATGGATGAAAACCAACCTTAAGAGGACTTAAGGCTTTTGACAGTCACCCCTACTTATTTTTTCACATATGCCCACTCTCATGCATATGGACACAATTTCATCATCTGGTTGTTGTTTTTTTTTAAAACCACTCTTCTTCCTACTTATTCCTTGCTATTCCTTTCCTCAAGGTCATTGCCTCAAGGACGCTCTTGATTTTCATGCTCCAAACTCCTGTTTATTATAACAAATCTACATTTTAGTGACTGATGGATGCACTTAGAAGAAGGAGCCTCTAGTGCTCATTTAAAAAAAGATCAAGTATAATTAACATCTAGTGTTATAATAGTTTCAGATGTATAATATAATGATTCAACAATTCATTGTAAGTGTGCTCTTAATCCCCTTCAGTTATTTGACCTGTGCCCTACCTGCCTCCCATCTGGCAACCATCAGTTTGTCCTCTATATTTGAGTCTGTTTATTGGTTTATCTCTTTTATTCTTTGTTCATTTTTTAAGGTTTCTTAAATTCCACATATGTGTGAAATCATATGGTTGTCTTTCTCAGACTTATCTCACTTAACATTGTACCCTCTAGATCCATCCATATTGCAAATGGGAAGATTTTATTCTTTTTTAGGCTGAGTAACATTCCTCTGTGTGTGTGTGTGTGTGTGTGTGTGTACCACATCTTCTTTACCCATTCATCCGTGGATGGACACTTCCAAGATATGCTTCCATATCTTGGCTATAGTAAAAAATGTTGCAATAAACTTAGGGGTGCCTGTATCCTTTTGAATTAGTGTTTCCATTTACTTAGGAAGCAAATACTTAGCAGTGGAATTACTGGATCATAAGGTAAGTCTATTTTTACTTTTTTGAGGAACCTCCATACTGTTTTCCACCATGGCTATACTAGCTTGCATTCCCTCCCAGCACTCATTTTAAAAAACCACTTTCCATGTTAACAACGATAACAACCAGACTTAATAAAGGAGATAGATGGGCAGGTTTAATATTTTACCTCCCTAATGGTGCCAAGGAAAATGTCTTTGCATTGACTGTTTCTTCATTTCTTTCAACTGCCGACTGTGAAATGTAATTTGATTTAGCATATGGTGGCAAAGCCATGAGACACCAGAGACAAATACAGTTTGGGTTTTCATCAACATTTGCAGATCAACAATCGTGGGCCTGTATTTCAAGGGAGACAGTGGTAACAGATGCCATCCCTGGAGGATCTCCAAGTCAACCAGGTGTAATGGCTAAAAAAGAGACATAAAATGGGGGTCTAGGATGAAGCACCTGTTGGTATATCTCCTATGGTTATTGGCTGCTAAAGAGTTTAATTTGAAATAGTCAACAAAGGGAGATAAAAACTGGGTCATTTCCAATGGCCAGGTATTGAAAACCTGTAGGAAGCAGACTGCATGAATTTGGATGGAAACTTACATTGTTTCATTATGAGAAAAATATCTCAAATTATCTACGGTTCTTAGGTAACACAGACTCTGGCAGTTACCACCTTTCTTCTTTGCGTCATGTAGACCTGGTCTAACTGAACTACAAAATGTCATAGAGCAGGATCCCAAACCAGTGTCCTCATGCAAGTCAGGTCTGAGATCTATTGGTTTGTCTACTTTAATATTTTTTAGTAATATGATTTGCTTTAGGTAAGACCTAAGCAGTCCACACCATTCCCTCTTCTACAAAACCGTTCTTGCCTATTTACATAGCTTGTCTATCATACACAGAATAATAGTCCCCCAAAGATGTCCGTGTTCAAATTCCCAGAATCTGTGAATGTACACCTTACAGAGGAAAAGGGCCTTTGTAGATGTGGTTAAGTTAAGGGTCTTGAGATGGGAAAGTTATGCTGGGTTATCTGAGTGAGCCCAGTGGAATCATGGGGATTTTTTTTAAAAGATTCTATTTATTTATTTGACACATAGAGATCACAAGTAGGCAGAGAGGCAGGCAGAGGGGGTGGGGGGAAGCAGGCTCCCTGCTGAGCAGAGAGTCCAATGTGGGGCTCGATCCCAGGACCTTGAGATCATGACCCAGGCTGAAGGCAGAGGCTCAAACCACTGAGCCACCCAGGTGCCCCCATGGGGATTCTTTTAAGTGAAGGAAGTAAAAGAGGTAGGTTGGAAAGTCAGAACCAGAGAGAGATGAGATAATGTTGCTTTTCTGACTTTGAAGATAGAAGAAGAGACCAGAAGCCAAGAAATGCAGAAAGCCTCTGGAAGCTGGAAAAGTCAAAGGATTGTCCCCTAGAGTCCCTAGAAGGACCTTAGCCCTGTTGACACCTTGATTTTATCCTGTTGAGCTCCATTTTGGCTTTCTGATCCCTGTAACTTTGGGATAATAAATTTGTGCTGTTTTAAGTCACTAAATTTGTAACAGTCTGTTATAGCATTGGTAGGAAACTACCATGTTGGCTAACTCTGAGATTTTTGAGTTCACTAAAACCAAAAATGAGCCATAATAATAGGTAATATTTTGAATGCTTATTACCTATATATTAGTCATTTCTTATGATTAACCAATTTATTCCTCAAAACAATTCTATGGGGCAGGTGCCAATATGAATCCCATTTCCAGATGAGGACTGATGACCAGATAGGACAATATTGTCTGGTATATTGCCTTCATTTTAGTTGGTGTATGAATGGGCAGGTCCAAATTGTGGAAGACTAATGATTCACAGACTTGTACCCCTGAAGCAAATAATATTTTATATGTTAAAAAAAAAAAAAAAAAGGGCTCTCTACCTGTCAGGGAGCCTGCTTCCTCCTCCTCTCTCTCTCTTTCTCTGCCTGCCTCTCTGCCTACTTGTGATCTCTCTCTGTCAAATAAATAAATAAAATCTCTCTAAAAAAAAAAATGGGCAGGCCCTGGTCATCTGCTACTCGGTGAAGAATTACTTACCTTTCCAAATCTCAGATTCCTCCTCTGTAGGTCAAGGGAATTTGGTATCACAGGGTATTTTAAACTTTTAAATAGAATTCTTTAATCCCCACCAGATGAAGTCATGGGAGAGACTCCATTAACTGAACAAATAAATGTGATAGGCAAGAGGATTGGTGCTGGAGTTGAAGCAAGGAAAAGGGGCTGGATTTTGCCCTCCTCTTTGATCCCTGAAGTACCACATCAGAACCCCATGGTACCAGAGATCCCTGTCTGCGAAGCACCTGACCACATGGCATCTAAGGTCTTTTCTAATTCTAGTGGTATCTGGTCTTTCACATGACAGCTTAGAAAACATTTGGGATGTTGAGTAAATAAATTAGCAAGTAGTAATGGATGTAATACGAACCCTCTGGCCTAATAAAACAAAAGACATGGGTCATTTTCTTTTTTGTTTTATTTTAGTTCAAATTTCCATTTTTGGTCTTGTTCATGTGAGTTTGGAAGCCTCCATATGCTAGGCATACCCCCTTTTCTCACACTCAACTAAGTAAGCCCTGCAGTGGGCAAATCTCCAGTGTAAAGACAGCACAAAGAACATCCCAATTTTATAAGCTGATATTCTGCAAACCCTGGGTTGGTTCTTCACAGGAAGATACAGATTTGTTTCATGTGGTTTTCCTCACTCTGTTCTTAACCTCTATCTTTGTGTTGATGAAATCCAGTCATTTGGTCTTTCTGATAAATGACTTGAAATCATGCATTAATAACAACATGTATTTGCCTCAGCAGAGACACATGACTGAACTGAAAGGGTCTCTAGAGGTGACCAAGGCAAAATCCATCTTTGCATTCCCACATCTATTGTTGCCATTTGCCCCTGGCCCTTTCTGCAGGAAATGTCACAAAACAGCCTTGAAGGAACTGAACCAAGAGGCAGGATTCTGATGCCCAATTTCCAAGGTGATTTAGGCTCCTAGAATAATAACAGGTGAGAGTTGGAAAGCCGTTGAGGCAAAAATAATTCCTAATTTTTTCAAGTCAACCTTGTATTTTCATAAACATGCATTCATTCATATCAACATCTTAAAAATACTACAACTGACCACATGTCAGGCACTATTGTAAGTGATAAAGTTACAAGGATCTTAATATCAAAGAATGCGACCTAGTAGGAGACCTGTAAAGAAAAAAGATCACTATGAAAAGACAGTTATATTCTTAATATCTACAGTAGAGAGAGGGAAAGGAGACTGTGAGATCTCGGGAGTCAAGGAAAGTTTGTACAGCAGATACTCTTTGAGTTTAGACTTGATTTGTAAATGAGAGTTTCATGGAATGGTGAGTAGGGGTCAGGATTCTATGCACAGAATGAGCCAGATGCGTACAGGCCTGGAGACTGGAGTAAGTGAAGACATTTTCTGAGAATTAGAAGATAAAGTGGTCAGAGACATACAGGTTAAGATTGGTAGGAGAAGAGGCAGGATGCCAGATCATATGGGGTTTTATAAGCCAGGCAAGGGAGTTTAGTTAATATTCTGCAGGGACAGGAAGCTGTTAAAGAACTTTGAAATGGTAGCAGTGATTTCCAAAGATGAATCCCATGACCAAATGGAACACAGGCTTCCATGACTATATGGCGTTCTGATGGGGAAGAAGGAACGTGGCTAGAAGAAGAAAACACTCTTAGTGAAGCCATAGTCAGTTGTTTAGATGAGATATGAGAGACTGAACTGGAGTGGCAGAGCTGGTAATGGAGAGACAGGAGGGGTTCTAGATGTATTTAGGTAGAGGAATTCAAAGAACTTGGTGGTGGACTGAACATGAAGGGCAAGGAAAAAGATAAGATAATTTCTTGGCCTCTCGTTTGAGTTACTGGATATTCCTCCAAAGAAGCAGAGAATATAAACAGAAGAATGGTTTTGTTGAAGATGACAACTTTGGTTGTAGATATGTTGATTTTCAGGCATTTGCAGGGTTAACTAAGAAAAAATAGTGATTAATTTCTTGGGTTTTGCAAATCAGGAGTGAGGTTTTGTCAAAAGCTGCAGGTTTTGAAGTCACAAACTTAGATTAGTGTAACTCCTGGTTGTGGAAGAGATGGTCTGGTTTCTGAGAAACCTTAAATCCTAATCTAAAAATAGGGATCATTTCTTTGATACATGTGGAACCCAGTCAAAGTATTTTTCTTCTGTGAATCCTGGAAGAGAGCAACAGTAGTGAATTGGGCTAAGATTTTCAATTTCTTTAGTAGCGTATTTGATAAATATTAGAAGTCCTCCAGCAGACTGTTTTTCTTAACAAACAAAAATTTGGTAAAATGTAAGAAGTGCATCAGGATGAGTAACAACTCTTCCGGGAGTCCAAGCAGGGCTGCACTTTGTACCTGGTAGATGCTCAATCAGGATTTGTATTCAGGTTTGCATCAAGAAGAGCACAACATTTAACAACTGTAATTCCATACAACAGAGCTCTCAGAGGTTCTACTCTGAAAACTCCCTGGCACCTGTTTAATTAATACAAGGGAACAACATAATTGGGGATTTTCACGTCACAGAATCTGCTCAATTCTTCATTTCCCTTGTATCAGAAAACTGTCATTATATATCAGTCTGAGAGTTGAACTATTCACTCTTCTCATTATTGCATTTTGTATTTGCAACAAAAAGCTGTCAGTGAAGGATATGCTTAGGTTAAAAAATGGATCTTTTTTTTCCCCCTTTTTAACTGAAGGACAAGGCCATATACCTAGGAATTCAAAAAAGTTAGCAAACCATTTTGCTGTCTTTTGTTTTCATAATGACTAGGTCAGATTGCCACGAGAGATCTTTGGTTTTACCTGTCCGGCTACATGGAGTGGAGGAACCATACAAAACCAAGTCCAGTCTCTACGAATTCATGCCTATCCCTAGAGTCATTGGCATCAGTGATGATGCCAGTGATCCAGGTTCATACGTGTTTCTTTGTAAAGATAAATATGATTATTTTTTTATGAAAATTTAGGCTACATATAAAAGAAAAAAGAATTTTTAAAATTCACCTATGCCTTCTTAGGGCATTGTTAAGAGACCAAATAAGGTAAAATTAGAGCAGAGTGTCATTGATCTGAAATACTGTTTTCGTCTTTCATTGCATAGCCAAGTACTATTCATCCTTTGTGTCGGAGTTTAAATACTTCTCCCTCCTTCTCCTTACCCACGTTGGCTCCCCTTGTTAATGTTAGTATGTACTCAACACACAAAATGGAAGAAAGGTGGAGGGCTACCCCAGGTAAGTCATAGTGTGTTAAAATGTCTGCTAAACAACACATTTGAAATCTATGGATGGACACATTAGTTTGTAGCTAATTGGCAAGATCAGGCCTGGAAATCAGGCTAGTGATCTGGGTAGAAATCAGCAAATGTAAGAATGTAGACAGGAGAGGACTGTGAGGCTGAGCTCCATGAAGATGTTGCACAGAGGCCAAGACTGCATAGAAGATGGAAAGAGCATGGCTGGTGATGTCGTGAAACCCCAGCAGGAGAGAGTAGCAATTCTGTTAAGTCTGCAGAGAAGTCTAGAGAGGATTTCCTCCCTGGGAGGAACGATTTCCTCCCTGGGAACTCTTTTCCTTCTTCTCTGCCTGCTTGACTCTAACTCATCCCTTTGGCTCTGATGAATACCACCTCCCCAGCAAGTCTTGTGTTAAGACTCCCTGACTAGGTCAGTCTCTTCCCATGCACTCTGCTTTCTCTGAAATCACTCTTGTACTTTTGCTAATGCTAGGCCAGACACCTGTCTCCTTTCTCAGACTGTATGCTCCTGGAGGGAGAGGGCCACACATTCCTTGTTTATCATGTTTCTGGGTCTTGGCCCAGCAAATGTCACACAGTAGGTGCTAAGAAGTATTTGGTGAATGAATGAATACGTGAAAGAACTAGACTTCTTGTGTTTTTCTTTTGTTTCCAAATCAAGGGAATATATAAATCTGTCCTCTTTCTCAGTTAATTTTTTGTTACTGATTTGAAGCATCAGTGCCTGGCCCTCCCTTGGTCTGGGATGATTTGCATTTCCTATTATCCCTTTCCTCTCCTTTTACCTCCTTCAGGCAGAATACTTTGACTCGCTCTCTGCACATCTTGAAGAAAGCCTGAATTTTCTGCTTACAGCATAACCTTTGGGCTTTATCTCTAATATTTCTTGTGTTATTTTTCTCTATTTATGGAGGCTCAGAGTGGTAAGTAAAGTGGAAAGAAGCCTAGAATAAGAACTAAGAAGTATGGGCTCTAGTGTCCGGTCTGCCAGCAACCAGCTGGGCTTCGGGAGTCTGGACCTCCTAGTTACTGCCTCTGTGAAGAAAATCTATAACAATGTCTTCTCACTTTCTTAATAGGTCTGTATCTTTTGATTTTTCTCATTCATGTCTCGGCCTCTGTTGAGTATTCTCTACCATACTTTGCCCACAAAGAACATTTTAAAAAAACTTCTGTGAATATATCCAGGAAATAGTATTTACATTTTGCTTGACTTTATAAATTTATAAAACTAGAAATTATCTTCAGGGTTGGTGATGCCAAACCCTCATGCCATGTATACGTTTCTTATGATCCTTTTAATGTGCTCTGAAATTGAGTTTGCTAGTATTTTGTGGAGGATTTTTGCATTTATGTTCATCAGGGATAAGTGCCTGCAGTTTTCTTATAGGGTCTCTGTCTGGCTTTGGTGTGAAGGTATTGCCAACTTTGTAAAACTTGGAAGTGCTCCCTCTTTTTCAATTATTTATTTTTTAAAATATTTTATTTGTTTATTTGTCAGAGGGAGCACACACAGGGGGAGGGGCAGAGGGAGAGGGTGAAGCAGACTCCCCACTGAGCAAGGAGCCCAATGTGGAGCTTGATCCCAGGACCCAGGATCATGACCCAAGCCAAAGGCAGACATTTAACCAACTAAGTCACCCAGGAGTCCCCTCATTTTCAATTCTTGAACAAGTTTGAGAAGGATGGGCATTCATTCTTCTTTAACTATTTGGTAGAATTTGGTAATAAAACTACCTGGCTCTGGACTTTTTTGTTGTTGGGAGACTTTTGATTACTGATTCCATCTTTTTTTTTTTTTTTTTAAAGATTTTATTTATTTATTAGTTAGAGATAGAGAGCGAGCACAGGCAGACAGACAGGCAGAGGCAGAGGGAGGAGCAGGCTCCTTGCCGAGCAAGGAGCCCGATGTGAGACTCGATCCCAGGACGCTGGAATCATGACCTGAGCGGAAGGCAGCCGCTTAACCAACTGAGCCACCCAGGCGTCCCTCCATCTTCTTGTTTGTTATTGGTCTGTTCAGATTTTCTTTTTTTTTTTTTTAGATTTTTTTTTTAATTTGACAGAGAGAGAGAGAGATCACAAGTAGGCAGAGAGGCAGGCAGAGAGAGAGGGGGAAGCAGGCTGAGCAGAGAGCCAGATGCGGGGCTTGATCCCAGGACCCTGAGATCATGACCTGAGCTGAAGGCAGAGGCTTAACCCACTGAGCCACCCAAGTGTCCCCAGATTTTCTATCTCTTCATGGTTCAGTCTTAGTAGATTGTATCTTTCTAGGAATTTATCAGTTTCTTCTTTTTATTTTTGTGGCATTGGTTGCAATATCTTCTTTCATTTCTGATTTTATTTGAGTCTTCGTCTAGCCAAGAGCTTATCAATTCTGTTTATCTTTTCAAAAAACTAACTTTAGTTTCTCTGATCTTTTCTTATTCTCTGTTCCTGCTCTAATGTTTATTACTTCTTCCCTATGCTAACTATTGTTTTAATATGTACACATTTTCTTAATAACGTGTTTAACACCCATCAGTTGCTTCTTGAATATTCTCAGTGATAGGAAACTCATGATTTTACTTTTTTCTTCTGTTTGTCATTAAGAAAAATTTCTGAAGGATTCAATGATCATAAATCTATTAATGTATATTAAAAATTCAAATACATTAAATATGAATGTATTTTATTAGCTCTAAATAGCAACCATTAATGTCTAATGCAATTTATGGTTGATGATAGCTCATTTAATTTTCTAACAATTTCTATCTTCATTTTCATTAATATATTTTAACTCCTTTTCCCAAATATTTTATGTTAACTAGAATAACTTTAAAATAATCATACCACAAAGGGGCACTTGGGTGGCTCAGTGAGTTAAGCTTCTGCCTTCAGCTTAGGTCATGATCTCAGGGTCCTGGGATTGAGCCCTGCATCAGGCTCTCTGCTTAGTGGGGATCCTGCTTCTCATTCTCTCTTTGCCTGCCTCTCTGCCTACTTGTGATTTCTCTCTCTGTCAAATAAATAAATAAAATCTTTAAAAAAAATAAGTAAAATAAAATAATCATACCACATTAATAAAATACATATTTCAATGAACTATTAAGGAAATTAGTTTCAAAAGAAAAGCATATTAAAAGTTTTAATACTTTTCAGTTGAGATATGCAGCCTGTCAAAAAGAAAACCACAGGCCCAAAATGGAGTCACTTGTGTTAAGGCCCCACATCAATAAACCAAGACTTAATATGTAACTTAATCACAGTCTCAACCCCCCAGGATAATAAACTTTAAACAGCCTAACTGGAGTGTCCTGGGCAATACTAGGGGGATGACCTTGCCTAAAACAATGCTTTGTTGTTGTTGTTAAGAATTTCCTTTTTCTGCTGCTTCTTGGTCTTTAAAAACCTTTCCTCTTCTGCCACTTGATGGAGCTTTCCTCTAGATGGGAGGCTGCCCAATTTATGAATCACTCTCTCAAGCTAATGAGATATTCAAATTTCATTTTTTAACAAACTTGACGCAGGAGCCTGATAAACTCTGAAATGGCAAAAATAGAGTTGCTATGCCACTAAAGTTCTTTCACTGAGTTTTTCCTTTTAGTGTACTGTGCTCTAATAAAATCATGGGTTATTGGTCCATGGTCCATGCCAGTGATCTTTGTGGTAAGTGTAGCCTTTCATAACTGACAAAGATGAAATTGTTTTTGAGGTTTCACAGCTTGAGAAAACATGTTTGATGAGAATTACCTAAGCACTCAAGGATAGATTTAAATATTTCAGGCCTTGAAAGAGACTGGTGCTTACCTTTTCCTCATGACAATTCAGGGAGGCCAGTCAGCTAAGGAAGGTAGTCAAGACAACACAGCCATTAGAGTCAGGGACAGAAGGGGAGGCCGGCTCTCCTAAACCCAGTGTTCGCTCTGCTTTACTATCTACATGAGCTGAGGGATCTAAATATAAAAATAAGGTTTGTGTAGGTCTTTCCAGCAGGGCTCAGCAAACTATAGCCCAGAGGTCAAATGTGGTTTGTCTGTTTTGTAAATACAGTTTAGTTGTAACACAGACATTGTCACATATTATCAATGGCTACTTTCCTTCTGCTTGACCAAGTTGAGCATAGTTGACACTCGAACAATGGTGGGGTGGTTAGGGGTGCTAACACCTTCACACAGTCAAAAATCCATGTATAAATTTTGACTTCCTAAAAGAGTGACTACTAATAGCCCACTATTGACTGGAATCCATACCAATAACACATACAGTTAATACATGTTTGATATCTGTATTATGTACTATATTATATACTATAAAGTACTATATATATATCATATACTATATTATATACTATAAAGGATAAAGTAAGCTACAGAAAAATGTTAAAATCTTAAGAAAAAATACACCTACAGTACTGTACTGTATTTATTGGAAAAAATCCACATATTATTAGCAGACTTGTGTATTTCAAACCCCTTTAGTTTTGATTTTGCTCCATACCCATCCACAAAGGCTCTGTCTTCCATGGCCCTCCCTTGCAGTGTTCTGCACTGCCCTGTATTTTTACTCTTCCCAAAAGAATTAAAACGTAATCCT
>ML110111.1:46943-75570 GCA_003697995.1 Taxidea taxus jeffersonii | reverse complement strand
TTTAGGATGACGTGTGTTTCGACCCATTTAGTAGCAGTGCTTCCCCTGACAGTCTCCTCTTTCTTAATCGACAATAAGTGTGTTACATTCGCTAATCACCTAAACATCCTAGAAACGATTTTCACCTTTATACCATCATTCTTAGTGAAGCAAAACCCACAATTCCTATAATATTGTATGAACAGTATTAGCTACTATCATTGAGCTAACATCAAGTGCCAATTACTTAATATGTACTTTGCATACCTCTATGATTCACACTCCTCCTTACTCACTTTATTACACTAAGGCTGACTCTCTTCCTCCCTCTGCCTTTAGGGACTCCATGCATCTACATTGTCTCTACCTGGACACACTAATGCTTTCAGAGTTCACATTTTCCTCTTCTTCAGATCCTAGATTTAAACAATCACATCTTCAGGGAATTCTTCCCAAATACACCAAATTAGTTTTACTATTTATACTCCTGATGGCCCCTTCCACTCTCCCTTCCCAGCACTTGTTATTGAAAAGAAATAATTATGTGCATACTTTTTTTTAATACTCTTTCTGAGGATAAGCTTTATGAGGGCAGGGAAATTTCTTATGTGCCATCATCATATAACTACTGCCTAGTACTGTCCCCTAGATCTTAAATGCCCAGTCAATAATTGTTTAAAAAACATGTTACAGGGATGCCTGTGTGGCTCAGTTGGTTAAGTGGCTGCCTTTGGCTCAGGTCATGATTCCAGCGTCCTGGGATCGAGTCCCACATCGGGCTCCTTGCTCGGCAGGGAGCTTGCTTCTCCCTCTGCCTCTGCCTGCCACTCTGTCTGCCTGTGCTTGCTCTCTCTCTCTCTCTCGCAAACAAATAAATAAAATCTTAAAAAAAAAAAAAAAACAACCATGTTACATAAGAACCTTTTGATGTAGGTAAAGTAGAAGCTCTAATAATTAATCTTCACTTAAGCAACTACATCAGTGATGCTTCCAGCTTCGAGTCATGGAAAAACCTCAATTCGAAATGATACAAATAATACAAAAAAGGGTACACCTGGGTGGCTCAGTGGGTTAAGCCTGCCTTCAGCCCAGGTCATGATCTCAGAGTTCTGGGATCGAGCCCCATATTGGGCTCTCTGCTCAGCAAGGAGCCTGCTTCCTCCTCTCTCTCTGCCTACGTGCGATCTCTGTCTGTGTCAAATAAATAAGAATATAAAATAATAATAATAATAATAATAATATTACAAAAACTACTTTTTCCCACATATGAAGCAATTCAAAGGAATGCTAAACTGCAGGGCTGCTGGACTCCACAGCACAGGGATATGAGCAAGGATCTTTCTTTAGAAAATCACCCACATGCCCATTCTCTGTAACTCAGCTTTGTCACTAGGCTTGCTCCAATCAAGGTCACACAATGGCTGCCCCAGTTTCAGGTATCAGATCTAGACAGGACAGTTTAGGAGACAATTATCCATATAGAGAGGAAAGACGAGCAGGAAGTTATCAGAAGCTTTTTTATCGGTAGATAGGAAATCACTGATAACCAAACCTTAAATTATTCTGCTCTTATACCTAATGGTGTCCCAAAAAGGAAGACAGATGGTCTTAAGTTCAGGCTGCCATAACAAAAACATCATAGACTGGGTAGCTCAATAGAAATTTATTTCCTGCAGTTCTGGAGACTGGACAGTCCAACATAAAGCACTGGCCCATTTAGCTTCTGGGCTGGCTTCTTGGTTTGTAAGGTGAGGGCTCTCTCTTTGGTTTGGAGAGAGATGCCCTCATAGTGTATGGCAGAGAAAAAGAGCTCTGGTTACATCCTCTAAAAAGGGCACCAATCCCACCAAGGACCATGGAGGGGGACGCCAAATCCACGACCTTATCCAAACCCAATTATCTCTGAAAGGCCTCACTTCTAAACAAACCATCACACTGGGGACAAGGCTTCAACATATGAATTTTGATAGAATGCAAACATTCAATCCAGGGCACTGCCCAAAGCATGACACTAGACATTAGGATTCCCAAATAAGACTAAATCCTGTTACCTTCCTTGTTAATAATGTAAGACTTCAGGGAACTCAAAAGTAATGCCTCATCAGGAAAGAGTGAGATCCCCCAGGACGTAGGAGGGGACCACAAGTTGCTTACAGGACTGTCTAACCTCAGGAGACTACCACCAGGAAGGACACAGATGCCTCCTGAGCAAACAGTGCCAGAAATGGGTTGATGATTTGAATGGACTTGCAGAAGCCTCAACTGTGTGGCTGCTGGACAAGGAGATAGAAGAGGCAGGCCATATGTAAAGTGATGAGCTTGCCAGAGGTTTGTTAAAGGCCCAAGCAATGCTTGCTCATGGACAAGACTCTCAGACTTACCTTCCCTTTCCTCACTGTGTTGAGGGAAGTGAAGGTAAGGAAAGCAGCTGTTGGATATACTGATTCTGTGGAAAAAGTGAAATGATTGGCTCTTTCACTGTTGCTTATATTCCCATTAAAACTCAGCAGAGCCAATAAGGTCAGTGGAAGTACAATATTTCATGGAGTCGAAAGTGACAGTCATGCTCTATTTAAAATAACTGTGAAAATGCTGGAGGTCAAAAGGACAGCACCTCCGTCGAGCTAGAGAAAGTATATTTCTTTTCCGAATGGCAAAAAAATTACATTTGGAGTACTTAGTATATCTGTACACATACCAATGTTGGGGAATAGACAATCATTTTTCTTCAGAGAACAAGCAATGTACTTGAAAACTGGGCACCAGTGAGTGCTTATAGTATAGCATGGGCTATAAGAGACACAAAAAAGTGAGTAGCATACCTCCAGCCCCAAGAGAAACAAGTCAATAAAAATAACTTTAAGGGGCACCTGGGTGGCTCAGTAGGTTAAGCCTCTGCTGTCAGCTCAGGTCATGATCCCAGGGTCCTGGGATGGAGCCCCACATCAGGTTCTCTGCTCAGCAGGGAGCCTGCCTCCTCCTCTCTCTCTGCCTGCCTCTCTGCCTACTTGTGTGATCTGTCTGTCAAGTAAATAAATAAAATTTTTTAAAAAATTTTTAAAAGAGCCACTTTAAAACAATGGAAGTCAGTGTTAAATCACAGAGTTCTGACTGTTAGTACTCTGTAATTCCAGAGTACTGATCATTAGTACTGTGTAATTCCAGAGTACTGATCATTAGTGTAACTGTGTAATTCCAATATAAGCTGGTATCACCAGGAAGGGCTTTCTGGAAGAGGTGGAACTTAAACAAGGACCATGGTTAGAAGCATCATGCACTCTGGACACTTCTTGTCACTACTCTTATTTCTCCTTATCTAATAGAAGCCTTAGCAAACTCAGAGTTATTCTACTCTCAAACAGGACATAAATTTGTCTTTCTTCTCTCCCAATCAGAATATGTTAAAATTCCCCAGACTACTCTTCTGATGGGGGTGGAGGTCAATTAATGTTACTTCAAGTAAATGGAAACCCCAGCTCATGAATACATGTAAACCTGTATATTCTAAGCCTTAGAAAGAATGAAACACTCAAGAGGGCAGAAGAAATACAGTGATCTAGACCTCTTTCAGCTTGCAAAGACTCAGAGGACTTTGTTGCAAATTATTTGCTGTGTTTAATAATCTTGCCATGTGCAAATGTGCTAAACACATAAATAAGCAAAGTCATAATCACTAGGTTCAATGTCAAGCACCATTTACATCCAGTGATTAAATCAATTTGATGATCATGAGTCTTTTTTATTAGAAACACTGTCTGAAGGAGAAAGCAAAATTTAGGGGAAACTCCACTTTTACCCTTCCCTCACAAGAAATGAAATCTATTATTAATTCCATTAATGATTTAATACATGTCTTCACAAGCGATCTACTGCAATCTAAACTTTTCTCTTTTAAAGTAAAACTTTTTTTTCTTTTTTTTTTAGATTTGGAGTAATAATTGGTTTGTGTATGGATGGACTGAGATTCCTATTCAAAGTCTAGGTGATAAAAGGAAGGGTTTGTTCTTCACCTTGCAAGAGTTCCTGCCAGATGCCTCAGCTGTAATGGTGATGTAACTTCAGAGGTCTGGGAGCTGCCCAGGAAATTTCTGATAGTATGCTATGAGTCTAGGCCAATGTGAGGCCATTTCAACTTTTCCTCTTATATAACCAACCCCATCAGCTTTAGCAAAACCAAGTTCCCTGCCAACTTAGAAGTGAGATCATGAGCAAACTCACAAAACAACAGCTCTGATACAATATCAGCTGTGCCCTCCAGGTGCATTAAGTAGAATATAGGTGCTGAGAAGAAATAAGAAAAGAACAGGACAACGTGTTTGATTATATTCTTACCTTTCATGGGTTTTCAATGAACTTAGAGGGATAAGACATATATAGATTACAGAGTATACCATACAATGGCCTATATGGTTCCTTTCACTATTGGAATGCAAGTTATCAGCATTCAAATAAGAAAAAAAATCTAAGTGAAGTGAACCCAAAAGTTCTGCTTCTGAACAAAATGAAAAGGCAACCTACCAAATGGGAGAAAATATGTACAAATCATATGTCTGATAAGGGACTAAATTCAAAATATATAAAGAATTCATACAACTCAACAGAAAAAAAAATGAACTAAAAACTGGCAGAAGATCTTCATAGACATTTTTCCAAAGAAGACATACAGACGGCCTAAGCATACATGAAAAGATGTTCAACATCACTAATCACCAGGGAAAAGCAAAATTAACCACAATGAGATGTCACCTTATACCTGTCAGAATGGTGATTATCAAAAAGACAAGAAATAACAAATGCAAAGATGCAGAGAAAAGGGAACCTTTACACCTTGTTGGTGGGAATGTAAATTGGTGCACACACTATGGAAAAGAGTATGGAGATTCCTGGAAAAATTCCTGGAAAAATAGAATCACCATATGATCCAACAATCCGATCTCACTTCTGGGTATCTATTTGAAGGAAACAAAACACCAATTCAAAAAACACATACACATCCCTATGCTCATTGCAGCACTGTTTACAATAGCTAAGACACAGAAGCAACCTCCATGTCCATCAATGGATAAAACATGTTTATACACACACACACACACACACACACACACACACACTGGAGTATTGTTCAGCCATAAAAAAGGGCATCTTGGGTGCCTGAGTGGCTCAGTGGGTTAAGTCTCTGCCTTTGGCTCAGGTCATGATCTCAGGGTCCTGGAATGAAGTCCCACATCAGGCTCTCTGCTCAGCGGTGAGCCTGCTTCTCCCTCTCTCTCTCTCTGCCTACTTGTGATCTCTGTCAAATAAATAATAAAATCTTAAAAAAGGGGGGGGCATCTTGCCATTTGTGACAACTTGGATAAACCTTGAGGGCTTTGTGCTCAGTGAAAGAAGTCAGAGAAAGACAAATACTGTATGATCTCATTACATGTGAAATTAAAAATAAATAAAACACTCAACCTCCAGATACAGAGAAGAGATTGGTGGTTGCCAGAAGCAAGGTTTAGGGGTGGGCAAAATGGGTGAAGGGGGTCAAAAGGCACAAAACTTCAGTTATAAGATAAATAAGTTATGGGGCTGTAATGTAAAACATGGTGATTATAGTTAATAGTATTTTATTGCATATTTGAAAGTTACTAAGAGAATAGATCTTCAAATTCTAACTAAAAGAAAAAAAACTATGTGATGATGCATACTAATTAGACTTCCTATAATGATCAATTCACCATATTTCACCATTTCACCAATATTTAATTATTTTGAAATTAATATGAAATTAATGAAATTAATATAATGTTACATATAAGTTATATCTTAACTAAAAAAAAATAACAACAGATATTTTACACCTAGTGTCTGAGGTTTTATTACCCTATATATCACGACATTCATATACCCCCAGAAAGAACCAATTAAGTAAATATAATTTTTCTTAAAAAGTGAGGTGGAGAGGCCATGGAAAACTCTTTGAAAGAGATGAAATTGGATCTGAATCTTAAGCAACGAGGAAGAGGAATTAGAGAAGAGAATGAAATACAGAATAGAAAAATAAAAGTCAAGAGATTCAGTGTTTGGTTTTTTTCCTGTTACTTTAGGTACAGATTATCTAAGCCAGTTCTGCGTGTTCTGTATCATGTCTGTCCCACATCTCCCACTCTCAGCAGGTCTGTGTTCACACCATCATTTATTGAATGATGTGATTAAAAATACTTATTAAGAACTTGATAACTGCCAGGCTCTATGCTAGTCACTATAGGCAAAACAGGCAAAGTCTAATCCTATTTAAAGTTTCAAATACAGTGGAATTTATTCTTCAGTAAAGACACATTTTTATACAGCATGTCTTACCTTGAAGTACTGTCATTATAATTGTCTTTTCTTTATATGGTAACTTCTTTGTGTTATATTTTCTTTTTTTTAAGATTTTATTTATTTATTTATTTGACAGAGATCACAAGTAGGCAGAAAGGCAGACAGAGAGAGAGGAAGCAGGCTCCCCACTGAGTAGAGAGCCCGATGCGGGGCTCGATCCCAGGACCCTGGGATCATGACCTAGGCCGAACGTAGAGGCTTTAACCCGCTGAGCCACCCAGGGGCCCCTGTGTTATATTTTCTTATTATGAGAGTGTGATGGACTCTTCTAATCCCTGATCACCACTACAACCATGTAATAATGCTGAATAAAAGATATTTTTGAATTTTCATTCAACAAAATTCACTCCCCTCTATGTACCCATGAGTTACCACATGGGAATATTCATGGAACTCCTATTATAGTAAAGATACAGAACTGTTCCATCATGCCCAAAATCTCACTTGTGCTATTACTCTTTTTTAGTCAAACACTACCCCACCCCAAACCCTGGCATCCACTGACCTGCTTTCTGTTCTTTCATGGATGCTATATGAACAGAATAGACAACCTTCTGAGACTACCTTGCTTCATTTAGCATAATGCCTTGGAAATTACCCATGTTGCCCTATCGACAGTCCTTTCCTTTTTATTGCATAAGAGTATTCCATTTTATACATGAGCCACAATTCGTTATCCCTTCACTCTCTGAAGGACATTAAGGTTGTTTCCAGTTTGGGATGATTATAAATAATGCTGGCTCAAAGCTTTAGAGCTTAAACATAGATTTTCATTTCTCTAGGGTATATATTCTAGGTAGGGTTAAAGGACCAGAGGTATGTGTTTAACTTTATAAGAAATTACCAAATGATTTTCTGGAATAGCTGTAAAACATTGCATTCCCACCAGCAGCAGTGTGTGAAAGTTTCAGTTGTTCCACATCCCAGCAAGCACTTGATAATTGTTTTTTACCTTTAAGCCAATCCCATAGATTTATATTACAGTTTTGCATTGTGTTTTTAATGTGCTTTCTCTGATGACTAATGAAGCAGAGCTTGTCTTCTTATGCTTTTTTGGCTACCTGAGTATCTTCTCTGGTGAAGTATCTGTTCATATCTTCTGCCCAATTCTATTTTTTGTTGGGCAAAAACAGTTGTCTTCTTTTTTTCTTTTCTTTCTTTCTTTTTTTTTTTTTTTGAGAGAGAGCAGGTGCATGTGAGTGGGGTGGGGGAGGGCAGAGGGAGGATGAAGAGAGAGAATCTTAAGCAGAGTGTTGGCTCAGCACAGAGCCTGATGCAGGGCTCCATCTCAGGATGAGATCATGACCTAAGCCGAAATCAGAAGTCGGACACTTAACTGACTGAGCCACCCAGGTGTCCCGAATTGTCTGATTTCTTATTGTCAAGTTTTGACAGTTCTTTATGTATTATGGATATAAATCCTGTGTCAGATGTGATTGAAAATATTTCTCCCACTCTGCAGTTTGTCTTTTCATTCTCTTAACAGTGATTTTCTGCAGAGCAATTCTTTCTTGTTTCAATAAATCCAAAATTACAATTTTGTTTTCTTTTATGGACCATGCTTTTAAAGTTATTTCTAAGAACTCTGCTTAGCTCAAGGTCACAGAGATTATTTCTGTATTTTTCTTTGAGATTTATAGATTTGAATTCTACACTTTAGTATTTGACTCATTTCAAGTTAATTTTTATAAATATGTGAGATCAATGTTTACTTTTTTGAAATAGATAATCCAATACCAATAGTTCCATTACTATTTTCTGAAAGATGGATTTTCTCCATTGAATTTTGTATCTTCATCTAAAATCAATTATTATGTATGCATAGGTTTTTCTGTGTACTCTCAATCCTGTTCCATGGATTTGTTTTGTTACTTTCACCACTGCTACACTGTCTTGATTCCTGAGATGTTATAATAAGTCTTAAAATCTGGGAATGTATATCTTCCAACTTCATTAGTTTTAAAAATTCATTCACCTAGTATAGTCTATTCAACTTTCCATATAAATTTTAGAAGAAGTTTCCATGCATTAAGAAAATTCCTCTGGGATATTGATTTGAATTATAATTACAGATCAGGTTGAGAAAAATTGACACCTTTACTATAGTGAGACTTTAAATTCATAAAAACAGCATCTCTCATTTTATTCATGCCATCTTTGTTTTTCACATCAGCATTTAACTATTGTCAGAATGTAAGTCTTACACATATTTTGTCAAATTAATACTAAATATTTCATTTTTGAAGCTATTATATATGGTACAGTTGTTTTAATTTGTTTCTAGTTAGTGCTAAAATATAGAAATACGGTTGATGTTTTATATATGTTGATCTTGTATCACAAAATATTTCTAAAATAACTTATTTCATGGTGTTTTGTGGATTCCATAGTATTTCTTATACAGGCAGTCATATCTGTAAATATAGTTTCATTTCTTTCATTTCAATCTATATGTATTTTTTTTCTTGTTTTACTGCATTGACTAGGATTTCAAATGTGATGTTTAGTCAGAGTAGTGAGAGCAGAGGGCTTTGTCTTTTCTCACTGTTAAGAGGAAGGTATTCAGTCTTTTTAAATATAATAACAACTGAAAATTTTTATAAGTATTCTTTTTTGATATTTTTAAGGCAAGTTGTCATAAGCAGAAATAAAACTAAGGCATAGGCAAGAATAAGATATTTAAAATGCATATAACAAAAAATTAATATCTGGCATATATAAGGAATTCCTGCAATTCTAATGGAAAAGGCCAACATGTTGAAAAAAATCCACATGAAAGAAATTCACTAACATTTGAAAATATGCCCAATCTCACTAGTTTCAAAGTTAAGGGAAATTTTAAATTTTGATAATGTTGAAAGCACCTTTTCTATATTTTTTTTTTCTTGTAAAAGAGTATATTAAGGAAGTTACCTCAAAATCCAGGCACTGTTTTGGTGTTTGATAATGTTAGAAAACAACATGGTTGAGGCTTGTAACTTCAGTTGTATATGAATTATATAAATGCATTGTACTCATGAAATATTATCTCTTATGCCAGTTATGCTTTATGACTTTTCATAATTTTAATCATGTTTCATGATTCTGAAAAATTTCACAATATACATAAGCAGTGAAATAAATGGACAAAAAGAATCTTTTTTCTCTTTACATTGGCTGAAAAGGAAAACCCCATAGAAGAAACCTGCCAACCATAATTGTGCAGAGCCAAATGCTCCATCTTACTTTGTCTCAGTCTGATTATTTATCAGGTATGTTCTTTGTTTAGCTCTCTGAGTCATAAATATTCTGTAACTTTGGCTTTTGTTATCAGCAGAGAGAGACAATTTACAACAGACAGCCTTTACCAAGAAAGTATTTTTAGGTCTAAATGACTTACTTCAGAGTTCGCTTTGAATTAAAACTGCTTCCCTGGTTAGAGACGTATTTTTTCTTCCTTAATGCTTGATCAGAAAGGGGGCTTATTCTAATTTGTTCTCACTTTAGTTACTGAAGGTGTGTGAACTGCAGCAATATGCTGTAATTTTATTCATGAAGGTTAACAACAAAACATAAATCTGATGTTCCCAAGTCCTGGCGAGTATGTTGGGGAAAGGAGTACTTTGACATTCTGTGTAAAACTACTAATCCATGTGGAAACAAGTCCTTTACTTTCTATTTATCAGCCCACCTTTGTGATCCCGACAGTTTTAGGCAGATAGAACAGAGTAAGAACAAGAGCACCAGCTGAGCAGATCTGAATTCCCAGTCTAACTCTGCTTCTTAGGAATTGCTTGATCACTGGCAAGAAAATAAACATACCTGAGTCTCAGGTCCCTCCCAAGGCAGAAGCCTGCTGACTTCTGAGAGCTCGCAAGAGCCAATTGTTAATACTTGGAAGTTTTGCGAGATGGTTGTTAAAATGCCGGTAGCCTGAAGTCAGCCACAGTGGAAATATTTATATCAGAGAAATTAGCAAATGATACAAGTCAGGTTTCCTTTTGGCTTTCTAGAAAGCATGTTTAACACACCATTTGGGATCATCATGAGGAAAAGTAAAGGAGTTCAACACATTCTTAAAAATGCCATTAGCCTATCCAGAAAAGTCAAAATCAGATTTAGAAGATAAAAATAGTACAAATCATTTCACATTATTTACTGTTTGAATTATTTGTATCACTGACTCTGTATTAAATACAAATTACTTTTATTGAGAACATACTAAGTTCTCGTCACCATTCTCTATGTTTTTAATGCTTTTTGAAAAGGAAATTGTCCCAAGTATTTTTTTTTAAAGACTTATTTATTTATCAGAGAGAGTGAGCACAGGCAGACAGAGTGGCAGGCAGAGGCAGAGGGAGAAGCAGGCTCCCTGCTGAGTAAGGAGCCTGATGTTGTCCCAAGTATTTTATGGATGAGACATTATACCACCCATGTTATGACTAGGGATTGAAACTCAAAGAACTTGGTCACAACCATATGTGACAGAACCAGGAATGAACCTGGGCCTATCCAACTCCAAACCCCTTGCTCTCATCACCAGGTCATTCTGTTTCTGTTACTATGACAACTGAGGTTTCTTCAAAGTATCCACCAAGGATTCAGGCAAGCAAATGTTTTTTGTTGCAGCAATGATGAACACAATACTGCCAAAGTAAAGTTCAAATCTTTCACTTCCAAGCTGTTATTAGCAACAACAAGTTGTTGTGATATAAAATAAATGAGGTGGAAAAAGAAACAAAAAAACATCAGCTACCTCTCTCCCTTTCCCTATTTCTTGAAGGGTAGACTGACTCTAGTTATGGGAAATGACTTCTTTGCAGCTTCAGACCGAGATTAATAATTAGCTCCTTGATCTCCTGCATATCCATAAAGAAAGCTCCAATAATTTCATTCACAGTTGCAAATGTAATCATCCTTTACTCAACATACATGCCCATCACGCTTTCTCAGGATGACAGACTTAGAAAAATGTGCATTTTCCCAAAAAGGAGTAAATATCAACATCCAACACACACTACCACATTCCTTGCTGCCCTTGTCCAGTACGCAGTTTGAGGAGTGTGGGGAAGCCAGAGCGTAGACTGTGGGCAGGAGATCTTGTGTGGTTCTCCTTAGCCCTCAGCCCAGAGACAGTTCATGGAAAAATCAATGGTCATAACACGGGAATGCACTCTGGCCAGTGCTACCTTGCTCTCACATGAATGAGATTCAAACCTAAAAGCTAAAAACAGCCCTTGGTGGTTTGGCCAGAAAAACAAGGAAGGCTCCTTTGGAGCAGTTAATGCCCAGGTTGGTAGGCTTGATATCCAGTTGGCATGGTGCCAACAGCAGTGGGGATTTTTTTTTTCTTACATCGACTAGGACTGTTAACCTGTGTGGGTACATCTGCCCAAGGAACACTGGCTCATTCTGTTTGGGGCAAAGAAATTCCCTTGTATTTGTGCATTCCTGTTTCAACCAAAGCCTTAGTGGGAAGTTATACTCACTACTGCTTTTGCATCTTTAAAATAAAGAGAGTATTTTATATGTTAAGTACTTTGAACAATTAAACTGCACTTCAAACAGCAAAATGAAGTTCACATAGAAAGGTGGGGTGGGTGGAGCAAGGTGTGTAGTTTTTACAACACTAAAAAATAAATTGGAATTAAAAATTAGTTGTCTTCAATATACTTGGCTTTTCTAAATACTTCCAGAAATATCAAATTTAGAACATCATACTTTATTAGAAACTGTTGCTAATAGGGCTTGGTTTGAGCATCTTTTTTGTTATCTTGGCTCAAATGGAGTGCAAGATTTGTTTCCTTACCTGACAACACACTCTCTTACCAGCTTTCCTACCTCCTTCCCTTTCCTCTTTTCCACCAGCTGCATTAGGCATCTCTTTTCTGTGCTCCCAATACACCTAATGCATTTGTATTCTTTTTTTTTTTTTCTTACCATTTTCCCTAACATTATTGTAATTCTTGGTTTACTTACTTCTTGTCCCAAATAGACTCTGAGCAAAACAGAAATAAGGACTATGGGTTATCCGTCTTCATATGGCAGACCCACAACAACACCTGGCACATAAATACTTGCTAACTTAGAGAGTTAATGATGGACAGATGAGTAGGTGAATAATTTTAGCTTTAGTAGAATTATGGGGCTCTAACGGTGATGCCCCCTTTTGCGAATGTCCATGAACTACTGGAGTTTTGAGTTATCATCCTATTGCTTTTTCCTCTTATCTTTTTACTGTCATCCAATCAATTCTTGCCATTGACCACCATGCCTGTTTCTCCCAGTACTTCTTAAAGTTTTACTATCTTGGGATGCCTGGATGGCTCAGTTGGTTAAGTGGCTGCCTTCAGCTCAGGTCATGATCCCAGCGTCCTGGGATTGAGTCCCACATCGGGCTCCTTGCTTGGCAGGGAGCCTGCTTCTCCCTCTGCCTCTGCCTGTGCTTGCTTGCTCTCTCTCCCTCTCTCTCTGTCAAATAAATAAATAAAATCTTTAAAAAAAAAGTTTTACTATCTTGTTTATTTCAATTCTTCTATGAGATGGGAAATTCCAGATAATCAAGAATGCGATAAAGTTCATAAAGCTACATGCAAGTGGGTAGGCTCTGAGGACTTTGAAAACACTTTATAAAAAATGTTTATGATCTTCAGGGCATGTAATTTTTACGTTATTCTTGTTACTGAGAAAGCCTTTTGTTACTTGTGTGGTGCTCACAGTGTTCCTCAGAGTTGAGGTCATGAGATAAGGGAAATAGCACATTCACATCTGCATTGGTTACAGATTGAAATGCCATGTCCTTTCCATGGATGTCACCTCAAAGGTAGGAATGCTGTCTCAACTTCACTACATATTCTTATGTGCTTCATACATTCCTTTCACATTCTTTCAGCTCAACAAAAACCCTTGTCTGCAAGTACAGCACAACACTGCTACTCTAGTCACAACTTAACAATGAAAATTCTTTGATGCCCCAGATCATATTTTTCCTTCTCTTTTGTGTCCTTGTTTTTTAATTTTCTTTTGCCATAATGTAAGGTAGATGGTTAAAACACAATTTTTACAGAAAAAATATAATTCCACTCCTAGCCCCACCTCTTAACTAGGTAAGGAGACAATGGGGGAAAAATATCAACTTTGAGGCTCAACTTTCTCATTTACAAAAGCAGGGATAATTATATTACACATTCCCATGATTCAGATGAGAGCCAAATGTCCTACTATATTAAGAAAATGCTGTAAGCTTAAAGGGCTCTAAACATTTCATGTTAGAACTGAAGGAGAGAACAAAGAGACCAGGGTGCAAAGAGAGAGAGATTTGGAAAGAGCCAATGTGTAGGGAATATGAAAAAGCAGAAGACATGTTTCCTAAACCCAAGGAGTACACAATCTATTTACAGAAACAAGATTTTTATATAAACGACAATTAGTGAACAGTACCAGACAAAACATATATATATATATATAATCAACTGAGAAATTGTGTAGCACAGAATATTAACTGCTTTAGGACTTTAGAGAGGGGAGACATATGTGAACTGAATAAATTTAAAAACCATCTTAGTGATTCACTCTATTTTTTAAAATCTTACAGGAATCCTAAGCAATCTCTTATTTCAACTCCATTTCAGAGATGAAGAACCCAAGAGTTCATCCCATTTCCTTCAATAAGGATTAAATCCTCAAGAATTAAAGAATTTAATCAATATCCAACAGTTAGTCATGTCTCTTATAATCCAGAACTGCTTTTACGACACTCCATTTGGAGAAGAAAAAAAGCAGACAGACATATGGTTAAGAAGGTACTGTGATCAGCCAGTGCTTTGACCAGGAGGTAAGCACAGGGGGCCAAGACCAACAGGGAAGCTATAACTGGAACCATGATGGACCAATAATTAGCTCAAATAGCCATGGCCACTTTCTAGTTAAAAAGAACAGCTTATGATTCTCACATACATGTCTGGACCATAAAGTGTCACCTCAACCTTCTCTCCTAAGCAAGAGAAAGACAAGAGAAATTCCTATAATTCGCTGGTATGGTGAGAACACCTGCATATTTAGCAGCCCTTCCTAGTGAACAGCATGGAATGTCAGGCATATAAAATCTAGAAATTGTGTTAAATATCATAGATACTAAGACTTTAGGTAAGTTGTAGAGGGCAATAGATTTCAATTCAGAAAATGATCTCTGAAGGCCAAGTACCTCAAAGTTGTGTTAGGAGCTGAGAATACAAATATGGAAACTTTGTCCCTTTGGCTCAGAGACAACTATCTAGCAGTGATGATAAATAGAAAAACCAAACAGTAGGTTTTAATATAATGTATCTAAGGCTGCAATAGAGAAAAGCACCAGAAGCAAAGAGAAGCTCAGATCCAATTCACCTTTTTAACCCAATCTATGTTTTAACCCCTAAACCAAACCTAGTGAGGGATGAGATCCAGGAAACACTTCATGGGAACATGGTGCCTGAAATATGGAATAAAAAAAGAGATCTAAAAAACTAAACTGTAAGGTACACAGTGATAGGAAATGGATACTATATTAATTTTATTTTCTCCAGTACTCAGAGTTGGGAATTTCCTGTAACCTTTTTTCTCCTTCCCCTTTTGTCCAGAATCAATGGACAAATAAGACACAGGAGATATGCAGGTAAGAGCAAAAGGTCATCCTTATTATTGATAAAGAGGATTAAACAATATGGCTTTGTGTTTGTAGCCAGAATTGGCTTGCTACTGAAGGTCTACTCACTTCCCTGTAAAAAGAAATGAGTCAAGGTGTGGAAGGAAGCTGGGAATGATCCTTCCATATTTTTCCCTCCTGGATAATATAGGCACAGTGCATGCTCCGAAAGTATTTGTTGAGTCCATGGAATGTACGCAAACATTTTGTCTATTGAGCTAAGAAGGATGGCCCTATTGTCAGTGAAAAGCTGCTTGAGCAGTGCATGCATACTGTCATTCCTCACTATGAGGATTGCTGTACTCTAGGAGCTGCCACTAGTCAAAAAACACTGAATTTTTTCGTACTGGTGGTCCTTTCTTGAATGACCAAATGTCTTTCTCTTGCTTGTATTTGGCAATACCAGCACTGTTTGGCTCAGAGTCTATTTCTCAGATGTCTCTGGTTCTGGAACTTCAAAAATGGACTCATGCCATCCATTCTTCTTCTCCCTCCTTCCTCCTTTTCCTCCCCTTCCTCCTTCCCTTGTCCTTCTTTCTATGTATCTCAAGACTGTTTTCTTCACCTGCTCAATGTGCCAGATAAGAGCTGTCACTCCTAAAACTATAGGTTTGTCATGATCCTATGCATACTCTTACATAGCATGCAAGTTGAAAAGAAAACATGATTCATTTTAATGCAGAACCAATGCCACCGTTTTATCCAATGAGATGTTCTTCCACATGAAATCCCTCATGCCTCAGGAAAAGGTGATCTTTCTTCATCTCCATCTACCTTAGTATTCAAATGCATAATGCTCTACATGGGGCAGGACATTTTTTCCTAACTTTGTCATGGCAATCACTTTGTGCTCTGGGGCATGAGATTCAATTACCCATATCATTGTCTTGGCCTGCATAGCTACAACGATTTTTAATGATCATAAAACTACCTACTTCTTTGATATAAATTCATAGTTATGCACTCCCAATTAAGCATCAACTAAGTACATTAAAAAATATTTTTTCAAGCTTCTAGGAAATAAATGCACCTTCTCAAGATGTGCATTTTATTTAAGACAATTTTTTAGGAAAAAAAATCATACAATTTAAGTGACTGTGAATAGCCTAGCAATTACCCAAATTAGGAAAACACCTCAGAAAAGAAGGTGACTTTGAATAAGTTTATTTTTTCTGTGTATTTGATCTATGTCTCTATTTGGAGTGATATGTGTGTATTATTTTTTAAATATGTTTCTGAACTTGTTGCTGGATCTTTCCAGTAACAAATGGAAACAGTACCTCTGAGGCAACCATTACTGAACACAAAACTGAGCCAGCCCAGCAAGAACTACCGCATTTCCCCTACTGGTGTCATAGTGAAACTGCAGGCTAAATCTGAGGAGCCCTGTGAAGTCTTCCTTTAAATCCCATAAAAGGAACTTTCCTACCAAAATCTCTTAAAGATCAAGGCCATTTTGTACTCACTCTCCACTGATACTCTGGAATTGCAAAAGACAGTTATAGAACATGCAATTTAAATTTTATAAATCGAACTATTTGCATTTTATTTTTCAGTATATATCTGAAAACATAAAGGCTTGGTTTTTTTTACATGTAATACTTTCATTTTAGATGTGCAAGAAAAGCAATTTTGAGAATCTACTAATTTAAAGCAAGCATCTATATACAAATAAACTAACATATTGTCAAAGCTTGCCATAGAACACCCAGCGCAAGCAGGCATGAGACAATACGTATTTCAGCATTAAAACCAGATGACCACAATATCAGTATAATGTAGAATAAAATTAAAAATGTGTTAATCTCATGAAACACCTGGTAAGTGTTAAAATTTCTAATTGTGTCATAAATATCCATTACTGGTTAATGTTTGATGGAATAAGTTCCAAATAAGATCCGGTAATTGATCAATGATTTTTAAACTTCTCTTTATACTTTAAACCAAGTTAAGAGAGGTATAACATATGCACCATAGTATGTACTCATGGTAAATTTACAAGTCAATGATTTTGCTGACTTTACACTGTCTCTTTTAATCTATAGGTTTCCCCTCCAGCTCTGTTCCTTCATTGGAGAAACTGCTTCATTTGTTCTACAGTTTCCCAGATTTTTAGTTTTACTGAGTTCTCTCCTCTATACAGCTTTACATGTTTCTCTATTTTTTTATTATTCAGTTTTTATAAATTTACTATTTATAATTTTTATATTTTATAATTCACTTTTATAAATTTTATTAAAAGATCTTATTTTTTAAATAAATTCATTATTTACTATAAATTGATAGTTGGAAAAATTGATATGAACTACTTTTAGCCACAATGTTCATAGATTGTGGCGTGCACTGTGGTATGCGTCCTTCATTAGGACGCATCCTCTTGTAATTTCAGGATATGATGTAATGTCAGTGGCTATTAGTACAGGATGCCTACCTCTATTAATTCATTAGGGGCTACAAAATAGTAATGCTAAGTATATCATTTCTACTTCATTAGCTGAAAACTGTAAAAAATGAAGTATTCTTCTATTATTTAGTTATCCACTGGTACAGGTTACATAAGAAAGCCAGGATTAAATATTTGATTTTTGTTGTTGTTTTTACCAGTTTTCAACGTAATGAGCCGGCTTTCAAGCATCCTCCAATAGTGAGTTTTTAAAAATTATTTGTGGATTTAAAAATATTTGAGATGTTGGGGCGCCTGGGTGGCTCAGGGGGTTAAAGCCTCTGCCTTCAGCTCAGATCATGATCCCAGGGTCCTGGGATAGAGCCCCACATCGGGCTCTCTGCTCTGCAGGGAGTCTGCTTCCTCCTCTCTCTCTGCCTGCTTGTGATCTCTGTCTGTCAAATAAATAAATAAAATCTTAAAAAAATATATATATATATATATTTGAGATGTTTAAAAAATATTTGAAATATTTTAATCTTTTGGGGTTATCATCACTGTTGTTTCCTGAATTGCCTGTATTTCTGGCCAGTGGTATCCTCTTCATAGTGGTTCCAGAGTCCTTATGACCCAACATGGAATGAGGTATTCCTTATGCAGACCCAAAACTAGCCCTAAAGAACCCCAAAATTCTTAAATCTCAATTCCATGTACACATCTATGTACTATTTGGCCTCTCTGCCTGGCTAACCAGTGTTCCTGAGTGTCAACTTTATTCACTTCCCCCAGCACATTTGCTATGTTCTTACTTCTTGACTACAATTAAAACAGGTGTTATCTTTAAAGTTGAAAGTTCTTCAGTCATATTTTATTTATTCATACAACAAAGATTGTAAAGTGTAGCAGTCAGAATTTGATCAGAGAAGCAGAAACTCTGAGTGACATGAAAATTCTGTTTTATGCTAATATAGGAGTTAGTGGAGACTTCTGCACAAGACTGTCACCTCTGAGCCTGGTTTGGGTTGAAGTCACCATAGGCTAACTCGCTCAGTAATCAGGAAAGAAATGAGGAAAAACAAACATAAACTAAAACCCACAAGAACAAACTGGATCCCAGGTGGACTGACTAATACATGCATCCAAATATCATAGCCTCCTACTTTGGTGATACATATGCTCTTCAGGAGACCCTGATGTCCTTCACAGCACATCTGCACACAAACCTGGGCCAGAACACTGGGAGCCTGGAAAGGGCATATGCCAGGCACTAGACAAGTTGCAGGCCTTGGTGATAACACTGCACTAATAAGGTAAGCCAGCACATCAGCAACAAAATACATGAGCCTCCGTAGTTCCTGTGTCTTACAGTAACCTCCAGAGCACGAAAAATGGTTGCTGCTTTATTTTCACTTTCAAAATATTGAACAAATTTCTCCTGTGACCAACCTTAATCAAGTAGTATACAGGGAATGGAATTGTGGAGACAATAATTTCAGCTTAACTAATATGAAAGAGTACACAGCCACTAGAATTCATCCTTATTACCTCGGCATCCACACAATCATCTTTCTATCATACTTAAAACTTCCAAATAAATAGAAAAACTGGGGTGCCTGGGTGGCTCAGTGGGTTAAAGCCTCTGCTTTCAGATCAGGTCATGATCCCAGGGTCCTGGGATCGAGCCCCGCGTCAGGTTCTCTGCTCAGCGGGGAGCCTGCTTCCTCCTCTCTCTCTGCCTGTCTCTCTGCCTACTTGTGATCACTGTCCGTCAAATAAATGAATAAGATCTTTAAAATAAATAAATAAATAAATACATAGAAAAACTATGTTTTACCTAACTTTTTGCAACTGTCCATCATAAAACTGAAGACATGCTAATACTTTCTGCCAAAGGGGATACAGGCCCTTTATTCATCTTTAAGAATGTTCATTCTTCATCTGGCTATGACATATCCCCTTACTCACCTTTAATATAATATATAATTTTAGGGACGCCTGGGTGGATCAGTTGGTTAAGCATCTGCCTTCGGCTCAGGTCATGATCCCAGCATCCTGGGATCAAGTCCCATATCGGGCTCCTTGCTCAGCAGGGAGCCTGCTTCTCCCTCTGCCTCTGCCTGTGCTCGCTCGCTCTCTCTCCCTCTCTCTCTGACAAATAAAAAAAAAAAAAATCTAAAAAAAAAAATATATATATAATATATAATTTTATATATACTTTTAATAGAATATGTATTATATTTAAATATTTTATATATTTTATTTAAATAGATGTTATTTGTAATAAATATTATATATATTATTTATATATTTTAATATAATATAGTATTTTAATATATAATTTTAATACAAAATTAAATAGTATTAATACATATTATGTTAGACGGTTTAACAAATGAGAAAGGAGGGAAAATTAAATTGGTTAGTATAGAAAGCATGTTCACATCAAAATAAGGTAGATATACTCCTTATCATTACAGTTCTCATTTTTATAAGTTGTCACATAGTCAACATGTTTCTTAGAATCACCTTTTTCCATGACTCATTCCATATTCCCTTTGCCCTCAGCAACTACGTCAGTTACCTTTAGTTCCTTGCTTGGTAAGGTAATCTAAACCCTCACTCCTGAATGGTTTGGGCCATTAGCAGTCTTGTCTATACTGGGTTGTAGTAATCTTTCACTGACTTTTGTAAGAAGGCATGAGAAAATGGTATCTTATCTTACCATGGGTTTAGTATCAGTCTCTGCCTTTGACAGGTTGAGCACTCTGCAAAGGCAGCGGCCAGATCAACATCAACTTTCGTGAGGGAAAGTCCCATGTTGCTGAGTTCATGCATAACCTTCATCCCTTCCAGCCAGGCCACTTTGTTCATGAACCCATTCAGTAAACACAGAGGGAGCTAAGGAGAGAGACTGACTGGTATCCATAGAATACATTTTCTTCCCCTCTCAATTATTAATGTCCCCCTCAGTGATGTTACTCCTTTGTGAGCATTTACATGACACAAATACCTCACAAATCCTGCTAATTTGCAAAGGTGTATGAATACAAATTTTATCCACACTTCCTCATCACCAACCCAATTATATTTTTTCTAAATTTCTGACCATCTGGCCAAACCATTTGGTACTTTATATGAATCAGTATAGATCCATACCTCCGGCTACATCTCCTCCCAGGCAAAATCCAAGCACACCACTTGAAATTATGCCCACTGAACAAATTTTATTTCACCACTTTTTTCTCTTTTTTTTTTTAACACATGGAAATCCCTGTGAGAACATAAGTATATGTTGAGAGGGAGGAGGAAATACAGCTTAAGAATAAGACATGCGTATTTGGGCCACTACTCATAAGTGTACCTATGCCTGCAGGATCTGCTTAAACCCTATATTATAGATACCTCTTCCATTTTATTATAAAGTGCTACTGTGTATACACAGGTTTATGCATGGAATTATAGATAATACATATTTAATAATGGGCACTTTAGGGTTCATAGAAATTAGGTAGTCCATGGCCAAGTATTCAGTTTCTCCTGGGGCGAGAAGCAGTTTCTCAAAATGATAATCATTATCTTCAGAGATTAGCATAGTGATATTCCAAAACCCTGAGGGTATGCATTGTGATTTGCTTAGGAGAGCCTTTCAAAAGGCATTCCTGTCTGACATTCCAAGCACTCTTGGATCTACTGGATCATATAGTCCAGGATTCACAGCAGTTTATATCACCCACTGGAGCTATTACAGAGATTTCTCTTCCTTGCCCGAACCCAATTTAAAACTGGTAGATTTTCAGATTACTCAGTAAATGGTTGTAGTCTAATACCCAAATGAGATACACATTCCTTCCAAAATACAAAATGCAATTAATATGGATAATTCTTACTAGCTAGGAAGAGCCAGATGCAAAAACTTGTCCTTCAGGGAGGAGCAAGATGGCAGAGGAGTAGGAGATTGAAATATCATCCAGTCCTAGGAGTTCAGCTAGATAGTTATCAAACCGTTCTGAACACCTACAAACCCAACAGGACTTAGAAGAGAAGAAGAGCAGCAATTCTAGGAACAGAAAATCGACCATTATCCAGAAGGTAGGACTTGCAGAGAAGTAAATCCAAACCACGTGAAGATGGGACGTGGAGAGAGGGGCCAGCTCCAGGCAAGTGAGAGAGCAGCGGAGTACAAAATTGGAACTTGTAGAAGTCTGCTCCACTGAGGGACATTGCTCCAGAGGCTAAGCGGGGGTGGAGTCCTCGTGGGGACAGTAGTGTCAGGACCTGTGGGGTCACAGAAAGACTGGGAGTGCCCAAGTGTGGCAGAGCTCCCAGGTATTGGAGCCAGGAAGCAGCTGCAGAGATGGAGTTGAGAAGTGGGCTCTCAGCTTAGGCTTACCTAAAACTGTGATCCAAGGCACAGTTGGGCTGCTGCTCTTCGAGGAGGGACCCCACAAGTGGCAGATCCAGGGAGACCCCCTCCTAACTCCTCCAGGAGGGGCGGCACAGAAGCATGCTGCAGAATCTGCTGGGTTTGGAACTGCAAACAGGGCCATGTGCCAGAGATAGAAATGCTCGGTCACAGGCCATGTGAGCTCAGAGTGCTGCCGGAGACCAGGGAGAAAGGAGGGATTGACTGCTTTTCTCTGAGGGTGTACTCAGGAGTGGGGCCCCCAGCTCTTGGCTCCTACGGGGCCAGAGACTGGGAGGCCATCATCTTCATTCCCATTCTCCAAATCTGTACAGAAATCATTCAGGGAACAAAAACTCCTGAGACCAAAACTAATCAGATTACTTAGCCTGGCCCCTGGCAAGGGTGGTAAATCATGGCAACAGATCCCTCCCCCAGAGGATTAGCAACAACATCCAGCCAAGACCAAGTTCACTGATCAACTAGAACTGAAGAACTCCAGAGATAGGGGAAAGCAACACAGAATTCATGGCTTTTCTCCCATGATACTTTAGTCTTTCAAAGTTAAATTTTTAAATTTTATTTTTTCTTCTTTTTTTTTAAATTTTTCCTCTTTCCTATTTTAACATTTTAACTGTTTTATCAAAACCTTTTTTAAATAATCTTTTTTTGATTTTTCATTGTTATAGTCATATTTTATCCCTTCAGTGTATTTAACCTTATTTGTATATACATAGAGTTTTTTTTTAACCTTTAAAATTTTGGGATACAATTTCTTCTAAGAGATCAAAATATACCCTAAATCTAGCACATGGCTTTGTTCTAATCTCCAGCCTGATCACATTCTTTCCTCTTTTTCCTTTTTCAACCAACTTTTTATCAATTCCTTTTTTAGAATCCTTTTTAATTTTCATCTTTACAGTCATATTCCATCCCTTCATCATGTTTAACCTTATTTTTGTATATATAAAAGTTTTTCTTTAAAATTTTGGGAGGTAGTTTCTTCCAACAGACCAAGATACACCCAAAATCAAGTGTGTAGCTCTGTTCTATTCACCAATTTAATACATATATATTTTTATTTTTTCCCCTTTCTCCTCCCCCAGTTTCAGGTCTCTTCTGATTTGATTATAGTGTATATTTTTCTGGGGCCATTGCTATCCTTTAAGTATTTTGTTCTCCCATTCATCTATTCTTATTTGGATAAAATGACAAGGTGGAAGAACTCATCACAAAAAAACACACACACACACACAAAAAAAAAAACAAACAAGAGGCAGTACTGACGGCCAGGGACCTAATTAATACGGACATTAGTAATATGTCAGAACTAGAGTTCAGAATGATGATTATCAAGGTGCTAGCTGGACTCAACAAAAGCATGGAAGATACAAGAATCCCTTTCTGGAGAAATAAAATCCCATTCCAGAGAAATAAAAGAACGACAGATGTTGGCGAGGAAGCGAAGAAAAGGGAACCCTTCTAAACCGTTAGTGGGAATGCAAGCTCATGCAGCCACTCTGGAAAACAGTCTGGAGGGTCCTCAAAAAGTTGAAAATAGACCTCCCAACAACCCAGCAATCACACTACTGGGTATTTACCCTAAAAATACAAAGGTAGTGATCTGAAGAGATACATGCAGCCAAGTGTTTATAGGAGCAATGTTCACAATAGCCAAACTATGGAAAGAACCTAGATGTCTATCAACAGATGAATGGATAAAGAAGAGGTAGTGTATATGTATATATATACAAACATACATACAAACAATGGAATACTATGCAGCCATCAAAAGAAATGAAATCTTGCCATTTGCAATGGCGTAGATGGAACTAGAGGGTATTGTGCTAGGCAAAATAAGTCAATCAGAAAAAGTTATTATATGATCTCTCTAATATGAGGAATTTGAGAGGCAGGGCAGGGGGTCATGTGGGGAAGGGAGGAAAAAATTAAACAAGATGAGATCAGGAGGGAGATAAGAGACTCTTAATCTCTTAAATCTCTTAATCTCATGAAACAACCTGAAGGTTTCTGGGAGGTGAGGAGGTAGGGATAGGGTAGCTGGGTTATGGACATTGGGGAGAGTATGTGCTATGGTGAGTGCTGTGAAACGTGTAAGCCTGATGATTCACAGACCTCTACCTCTGGAGCAAATAATACATTATATGTTAATAAAAAATAAAAATGAAAACAAAAACAAAAGACTTACCTTCACTTTGAAAAGGTTATCTTGACTGCTTCATATCAAAGGATCCTGAGACATTTCATTGAGCTATATGGTAGACAAAATAATGTTCTCCCAAAGATGTCCACAACCTAATGTCCCAAACCTATGAACATGTTACATATCCAAAAGGACTTTGCAAATGTGATTAACTTGAGATAGGAAGATTATAGTGAATTATCCAGTCTTACTCAATATAATCACAAGTATCTAAGAGGGAAGCAGAGATTTCAAGTCAGAGACGATGTGCTAAAAGCAGCAAAGGTCAGAGAGAAGTGAGAGAGAAAGGCAGAAAGCTTGAAAGATGCTATGCTGGACTCTGGGGATAATGAAGGGGCCATAAGGCAATAAATTCAGGCACTACCTCCAAATTAATATTTTAACTTTAACATAACAGACTCTGTGAGATTGGCAATTTAACCATGTGCCAAGTGTAGACTTTGGATTTAATATTCAGAAATCTCAGCCATGAGGCTATAGGAGAGAAGGGTTTTCTTCAGGGCAGAGTATCCTTGTTTCTTCCCAGACTTTGAGCCGTGAATTTATAGCCCCGAGCTCATAATTTTCTTTCTCTAAGTTCTCCAACACACTTAAAAGCAACCAAAAAAATCCCATTATATTCCTTATTTTCACATATTATTCCATGCCATATTCTTAGTAAAAGTCTTGCTTCTATAGGTACTTATCATGCTGCCCAGTTGTCATCGGGAGAACCAGCAGATTAGCAGTAATATGCACAAGCTGTCACAGTTTGTGCACTCACCTTCAGAGTATTAAAAATGGCTAAAGCTTCACATCTACCTTCTAAGTATCATGTAAATTTCTCCCATTCTTAACCTGGAACATACAGAGAAAGAAATTTATGGAAACAGAGTTCCCTCTTCACTAACCTGATAAAGCTACCCCTTGAAGCATGTTCCTGTGCCAGCCAATCCCAGCCAGTAAGTTATATCTTGAAGATGAAAAGCTGGATGACTCATTGGCTCTGAAGGAGATGATGCTCAGGGAAATGTGGTTGACAGACATGGAAAAAAGAAAAAGAGATACATTCTAATAGGATGTATTTTTTGGGAAAACAAAGAAGAAACAGTAGTACTTTCTCCCTTACCCAATTAACACAAAATAAGTCAACAAGTATAGTCACAGATTCACTGAACCCAAAGAACTCTATGCCACATTCCAGGTTTTGGAAAGTCACTGTGTTCTAAAAATTCTCCTTTTGTAATATTTCTTCAACCTGTTTTTCTTGGATTCATATTGCTGCCACCATAGAACATCTTCTGCTTTACTTATGGACAATCATATGTCCACCTGACTGGTTTGCTATCCTCAGTCTCCCATTGTGATCTATCCTACATATCCCAGTAGATCTATTTTACTTTCATCTTGTCATTTTTCTGCCCAAAATCCATGAATAACCCACTCTTCATCCCTACTCCCCATATACAGGAAAATGTCTTTACTTCATGTAGGATCCATTCCAACTTCTGTCCCATAACTACACTATATTTAAAAGTCATCATTTTGATAGGTTGTAAGGAGCCAGATCTAGCTAAGAGTAGCTAGGACTACACAGAAGATATAATTTTGGCTCTGCAAGAAGAGTCTGACAAGTTCCATAAGTCAAACAGTGTGTAGGTCAGATTCTGCAGTTGTTGACAAACCCCAAATGATCAAGTGGATTGCATAAGTTCAAGCAGGTCAGAGTTTGTGTCCATAAAATCCATTAATGCAAAAATGGTGAAAGAAGAAAAATAGCTCTAAGAAGGCAAAGACCAAAGTCTAGGAGTTCAGACTGTCAAAGATAATTGTACTGAAATGCAGAAATTCAAACAAACCTGAGAGCAGAGCTATAGCTTGTTTTTCTCTTCCACATTTTGTACAACTTGATATAGGCTAGGCAGTCCTGATCACACAATTACCATAGCCAGAAACAATTTAAGAATATGAGGATCCTTGTTCTGAGTGAGCAAGGGGTATTAACTAGGATGATTGTGGGTCTCAGTTTGCACAAGAGCACAGTTTGTACCTGATGTCCAAACATCATACCCAATTAGCAACCTCTTTCACTCTCAAAAATGGATCCATGAAAAAATAAATTACATGTTCATTTTATACTTATCCCAGAAGACTGAACTAGTTTGGGATATTTTGGATACTACTTTCAAACTGTGACTTACATGAACTAGAGCTTACTAATTATCTTCTTGGTGATTAACATCTTCCATGTCCAATTGCTATTACTGGTCACCATTATATTGTATACTATTACTAATCTGAATTCTATTCTAGGTTTTGTTGCCAGTTGTGTGACCTTATGTAATTACTTAACCTATCTGTGTATAATATTCCCCTCTTTTAAACAGACATAATAGGTACCTATGACATGGGTTTACTGTGAAAATTAAAGTGGGTTAATATATGTAAAGTATTCAGAGTACTTTCCTAAACATAATATATGCTATATAAATGTTTACTAATTTTATTAGTACCAGTATAGTAGATGATCCGTTTACTTAACTCACATAGCATCCTCATTTGGCACTTGAATTGTTAGTTAAATCTTTATTTATGACTATTTTGTTTCCCGGTTAAATTCTAATCCTTAATGACCAGGACTATGTCTTATTTTTATATTCTGTAAGCACCTACCACAATAACTTGTAAATAACATGAGCTCAGTAAATAAATATAATTGGCTTTAAGATAATCTTTCAAAAATAATTTTCATATTTAAATATAGCCCAAGAGCAAAATAAGAACTTTATTTCATCTGTGGGACTATACCTCAAGGTCTTCATCTTGAAAATAAATTCCCTGGAGAATAGAACACTGGGTATATGTGAAGGAGATTATTGGGCCATGAACAAACTTCTATGAAATCAAATAAAGCAGGTGCTTTTGTTTTTAAAGTAAATGTCACAAGCACAGTGCCCACCAATACATAAATGGATAAAGAAAATGTGGTGGCTTTTTTTTTTCTTCTCTTTAAAAATCAGAGAGGAGAATTGGAGGGGGAAGATGGCGGAGAAGTAGCAGGCTGAGACGACATCAGTCAGCAGGAGATCAGCTAGATAGCCTATCAAACCATTCTGAACACCTACGAATCCAACAGGAGATCAAAGAGAAGAAGAGCAACAATTCTAGAAACGGAAAATCAACCACTTTCTAAAAGGTAGGACCAGCGGAGAAGTGAATCCAAGGCGACGGGAAGATAGACCCTGGGGGGAGGGGCCAGCTCCAGTCAAGCAGCGGAGCACAAAATCAGGACTTTTAAAAGTCTGCTCCACGGAGGGACATCGCGCCAGAGGCTAAACTGGGGTGAAAACCTCACGGGGACAGCGTAGACTCAGGTCCCGCAGGGTCACAGAAGGATTGGGGGTGTCTGAGTGTTGCAGAGCTCACAGGTATGAGAGCGGGGAAGCCGGCTGCGGAGACAAAGCCAAGGAGTGAACCGTAATCTGTAACACGGGCTGGTGCTCTGTGTGTGGGGTCCCCCAAGATCCGGGGAGACTCCATCCTGGGAGAGCCCAGAGATCTGCGGGGTTCGGAGACTCCAGGTGGGACACTGTGCCAGAGACAGAGATGCTTGGTCACAGGCTGGGTGACCTCAGAGCACAGCCAGAGGCCAGTGAAACTGGCCTGATTGCGTGCATTTTTCTCCAAGCATGGCTGGAGGCTGAGGAGAGGGGAGTGAGTAAGCGCTTTTCTCTGAAGGCGCACTGAAGACTGGGGCCCCGAGCTTTCGGCTCCTCCAAGCCGGAGATTGGGAGGCAGCCATTCTCATTCCAGTCCTCTGGAACTCTACGGAAAGCCTTCAGGGAACGAAAACCCCAGAAAGCGAAACAGAGGATTACTTAGCCCGGCCCCTGGTAAGGGCGGTGCAATTCCACCTGGGGCAGAGACACTTGAAAATCACTATAACAGGCCCCTCCCCCAGAAGATCAACAAGAAATCCAGCCAAGACCTAGTTCACTTAACAAGGAGAACAGCGGAATTCCAGAGGAGAAAGCAAAGCATGGAATTCTTGGCTTTTTCCCCATGAATCTTTAGTCTAGCAAAGTTAATTAATTTTTTTAATTTTTTTCCCTTCTGCTAATTTTTTTTAAACGTTTACCCTATCCTCTTTTAACGTTTTTAACTAGTTTATCTTAATAACTTTCTTAAAAAAAATCTTTTTTGAAACTTTATTATCAGAGTCATATTTTATCCTTCACTGTATCTAACTTTATTACTTGTATATACATAGGTTTTTTTTTTTCTTCTTAAAAATTTGGGGTAAAACTGCTTCTAATAGATCAAAATACACCCCATATCTAGTACCGGGCTTGATCTAGTCTCCAGCCCAAGGAAGTTCTCTCCACTTTTTTTTTTTTTTTTATTCTCACTACCAAATTACCCTATCAACTCCTTTGTTGGGAAAAAAAAATAGTTTTTTTTCTTTAATCTTTATAGTCATACTCTATCCCTTCATTGTGTTTACCCTTATATATGTTTTGCATTCTTTAAAATTTTGGGAGGTGGTTTCTTCTAAGAGACCAAAATACTCCCAAAATTAAGTGGGTAACCCTGTTCTAGTCACCAGTCTAACAAACATATATATTTTTTAATTTT
>ML110111.1:0-41943 GCA_003697995.1 Taxidea taxus jeffersonii | reverse complement strand
AAAGAAATGAAATCTTACCATTTGCGACGACATGGATGGAACTAGAGCGTATTATGCTTAGCGAAATAAGTCAACTGGAGAAAGACAACTACGACATGATCTCCCTGATATGAGGAAGTGGAGATGCAACGGGGGTGGGAGTTAAGGTGGTAGGAAAAGTAAAAATGAAAGAAGATGGGATCGGGAGGGAGAAAAACCAAAAGAGACTCTTAATGTCATAAAACAAACTGAGGGGGGTGGGGGGAAGAGGGGTTGGGTGAGGGTGGTGGGGTTACATCATATGTTTAAATAAAGCTTAAATAAAGTAAAAAAAAAATAAAAATAAATGAAATAAAAACAAAACAAAACAAACAAACAAAAAAAAAACCAATAGAACAAATCAACAAAACTAGGAACTTGTTATTTGAAAGAATTAATAAGATTGATAAACCCCTGGCCAGACTTATCAAAAAGAAAATAGAAAGGACCCAAATAAATAAAGTCATGAATGAAAGAGGAGAGATCACAACCAGCACCAAAGAAATAAAAACAATTATAAAAACATATCATGAGCAGCTATATGCCATAAGCAAGAAGGACACTGAAGCAGTCATCAAAAATCTCCCACCAAACAAGAGCCCAGGGCCAGATGGTTTCCCAGGGGAATTCCACCAAACATTTAAAGAACAACTAATACCTATTCTCCCGAAACTATTCCAAAAAATAGAAATGGAAGGAGAGCTTCCAAACTCATTTTATGAGGCCAGCATTACCTTGATCCCAAAACCAGACAAAGACTAGTTTGAATTACAAACCAAAAAGGAGAATTACAGACCAATATCCTTGATGGATATGGATGCAAAAATTCTCACCAAACTACTAGCCAATAGGATCCAACAGTACATTAAAAGGATTATTCACCATGACCAAGTGGGATGCATTCCTGGGCTGCAAGCTTGGTTCAACATCTGAAAATCAATCAATGTGATAAAATACATTAATACAAGAAAGAACATGAACCATAGGATATTCCCAGTAGATGCTAAAAAAGTATTTGACAAAGTAGAGCATTCTTTCTTAATCAAAACTCTTCAGAGTGTAGGGATAGAGAGTACATAACTCAATAACATAAAAGCCATCTATGAAAAACCCACAGCAAATATCATTCTCAATGGGGAAAACTGAGAGCTTTTCCCCTAAGGTCAGGAACATGGCAGGGATGTCCACTATCACCACTGCTATTGAACATTGTACTAGAAGTCCTAGCCTCAGCAATCAGACAACAAAAAGAAATTAAAGGAGTCTGAATCAGCAAAGAACGCAAACTCTCACTCTTTGCACATGATATGATACTTTACATGGAAAACCCAAAGGACTGCACTCCAAAACTGCTAGAACTTATATAGGAATTCAGTAAAGTGTCAGGATACAAAATCAATGCACAGAAATCAGTTGCATTTCTACATACCAACAGTAAGACAGAAGAAAGAGAAATTAAGGAGTCGATTCCACTCACAACTACACCCAAAACTATAAGATACCTAGGGATAAACCTAACCAAAGAGACAAAGAGTCTATACCAGAAAACTATAAAGTACTCATGAAAGAAATTGAAGAAGACACAAAGAAATGGAAAAACATTCCATACTCCTGGGTTTGAACAACAGATATTATGAAAAGTTTATGCTACCTAATGCAATCTACACACTTAATGCAATTCCTATCAAAATGCCATCCATTTTTTTCAAAGAAATGGAACAAATAATCCTAAAATTTATATGGAACCAGAAAAGACCCCAAATAGCCAGAGGAAGGTTGAAAAAGAAAACCAGAGTTGGTGGCATCACAATTCCAGACTTCAAGCTCTATTACAAAGCTGTCATCATCAAGACAGTATGATACTGGCACAAAATCAGACACATACATAGATCAATGGAAAAGAAGAGAGAGCCCAGACATGGACCCTCAATTCTATGGCCAAATGATCTTCAACAAAGCAGGAAAGAATGTCCAATGGAAAAAAGAAAGTCTCTTCAACAAATGGTTTTTCGAAAATTGGACTCAAAATGGATGAACGACCTCAATGTGAGACAGGGATCCATCAAAATCCTTGAGAAGAACACAGGCAGCAACCTCTTCAACCTCAGTCGCAGCAACTTCTTCCTAGAAACATTGTCAAAGACAGGGGAACAAGGGTAAAAACGAACTATTGGGACTTTATCAGGATCAAAAGCTTCTGTACAGCAGAGGAAACAGTCAACAAAATCAAAAGACAACTGACAGAATGGTAGAAGATATTTGCAAATGACACATCAGATAAAGGGCTACTATCCAAACTCTAGAAATAATTTATCAAACTCAACACTCAAAGAACAAATAATCCAATCAAAATATGGATAGAAGACATGAACAGACATTTTGGCAAAGAAGACATCCAAATGGCCAACAGACACATGAAAAAGTGCTCAGCATCCCTCGGTATCAGGGAAATACAAATCAAAACCATAGTAAGATACCACCTCACACTAGTCAGAATGGCTAAAATTAACAAGTCAAGAAACGACAGAAGTTGGCAAGGATGCAGAGAAGGGAGAACCCTCCTACACTGTTGGTGGGAATGCAAGCTGGTGCAGCCACTCTGGAGAACAGTATGGAGGTTCCTCAAAATGTTTAAAATAGAGCTACCCAACAACCCAGCAATCGCACTACTGGGTATTTACCCTAAAGACACAAAGTTAGTGATCTGAAGGGGTGCATGCACCCAAATGTTTATGGTAGCAATGTCCACAATAGCCAAATTATGGAAAGAAACCAGATGTCCATCAACAGATGAACTGATAAAGGAGATGTAGTGTATGGGGTACCTGGGTCTCTCAGTGGGTTAAGCCTCTGCCTTCAGCTTGGGTCATGATATCAGGGTACTGGGATCGAGCCCCACCTTGGGCTCTCTGTCCACAGGGAGCATGCTTCCCCCTCTCTTTCTCTGTCTGCCTCTCCACTTATTTGTGATCTCTGTCAAATAAATAAATTCTTTAAAAAAAAAAAGTTGTGTGGTATAGATATACAATGGAATACTATGCAGCCATCCAAAAAAGGTGAAAAAGCTGAGACTGAGACAAATGGCAACAAGAAAGTTACAATGATGAAAGTAAAAAATCATTTTAAAAAGTATACATGAGATGGACAAAAGCAGAAGTCTTCCTAATCAAATACTTTTCTTAATAGCTCATTCTTTGGTGCTTCTCTATAAAGAACCCACATACATAGTTTGGAAGAAAATTTTTGTACAAACCTTCAAATTATCTTTAGCTAGCTTTAAACTTTTTGGGTCTTCCCCCAAAACTCAAAAACCATGAAGAATAAAAGGAGGGAGCTTGCAATTAGAGGTGGAAAATATCTTCAGGGAGCCCATTTGAATGGGGGAGTCTGACCTCAAGGAATCATTTGGTGGCATGGAAAATAAAGTAAGCTGTTGCTGTGAGACACTCCAGCAGCTCAGATGCTGCCAGACCCCTGTGTCAACTTCCTCAAGGGCTACCATGGTCAAAGCAGGTGAGAAATACTGCTCTCTTTATTTAATGGTGCTTTGAAATCATCCTCTTACATGGATCCAGTAAGGCTCTACAATGCTTATGCCTGTCTTGACTTATTAGTTCAGCTATATAACAACTCAAACACCACTACCACCAAAATACGTTCTCAGTAAGAAACTTATTCAAGTTATATAAAAAGGTATTAATTCTTATTTTTTGGGTCACACTTAGTCACTGATGAGACACTGACAAACACAGAACTTTAATGTACAGTCAGAAATCCACATCTATTCTACAAATTAGGGATTATTTTATCTGCATATCTATCATTGATTATTTGGAAAAAGATGGAAGAATCTGTTCCTCTGATTCTACCTTGTCTTTGCAAATACTGAGGTACATTGCAAGTCCTTTGAGAGTAGTAACTATGCATTTTACTTAATATCCAAACAGCTAGAAGGAAACTTAAAGGTCAACTATGCTGCTTATTCATATAATATATAATAACTATACAACATTTCTGGCACACAGCTATAACTTCTGCTTTAAAACATTCATGTACAGGTAACTTACTACCTTAAAAAGTCATTCAGTCAATGTTTGGACACGCCAATAGAAAGGTCTTTCTGGATGTTTACAGCATAATATCAAAAGCAGGTACTTCTAAAGAAAAGATGTCTAAATGTGAGATTTAAAAATAATAGTAACTAAAGGAGTGACAACACCTAGATTGTGGCATGGGTCTTTCCTCACTTTGCTCCCACTCACAAGAACAAATAACAATCATTCATGGATACAGCTCTCCTGAGAAAATCCTAGAGCTGGGAGTAAGGGTGAGCCACCACCCTGTACCACAGAGATCCAAGAGGGACTACATTAAAAGATAACAGGAATGCCTTGGAACTGACTACTAACCACCCCTCCCCTATGCTGAAGCAACACCACAGGAAGAGGTTTCCCTTAAGCCTATAGTTCTTCCAGTGAGAACAGCCTGGGTTGACATCTAGCCTTCCAACATTATAGGTTACTTCATGAGACCCCTGATTCTGGTTTCTCCCCATGGGGATCATAAGAGAATCTGTGGGACTCAACCATTGGGAATATGAGATAGAAAAAGGGGGAAAGGGCTTCCAATGACCAACACTAGGGTTTTGGTGAACCAAATTCCTACTCATATTTCCAACCAATAATTTGCTCATCTACAGAGTCAGGTTGGTAGCACAGTCAGAACTAAGAATTCAGGGGATGCAGGTCTGCCTAATTTTGGTTCCCAAATGAGGAGTTCTGCTGGCCCATGCCCAGGCAAGAGCTACCATTGCAGATGCTAGCTTCCAATCCCTCCTGATCAGAAAAGCCAGTTCAGGAAAATTTGGGAGTTGCCTGAAGTGGGCTCTCCTAGTCTTGTCCAGGCAGGATCCTGAGCCATAGCGTCCATCTGACAGAAAGAATTATCAAGAACTCCTGAAATCTGCATAACCCAGCATCTCCCTAGACTAAAGGCAGGGAAGGCAAGGCTGACTGCCCCATGATTAAAGCCAGCAGCCCTGTTCAGTCAGGGAAGTTGGAGCACAGGTCAGTTTGAGTAAATATCACAGAGCATTAAGAGCCTTGAAGCTGCTTCTCTTGCTGTGCTTGAACAGTGAAACTAATTTGAGCCACACTTATTGCTGAATACAGCCTTCAGCCCACTTAACCAGAAAACCTAACCAGAGCTTGTGGGAAGCTGTGGAGCTCGTTGAATAGCCCTGTTTACAATGGCACTTGAATAGAGAGCACAGCCTGTGGTTTTCCTTATCTGTGGAAAAACAAAAACAAAAACAAAAACAAAAAAACAAAGGCCTCACCTCACTAGAATAGTCAGTGCACATACTTGCCTAACTTGAGTTCACAAACAATGAGTTATGTAGACCTTGGGTCCCATTCTGCGACCCCCTCCAGCCAGGGAAGATAACTCAAGACACATCTATTTCCGAGTATAGGACCCAATGTCTAGTAAGCCTGACCACAGAATCCATTCAACTTTGACATCCATCCTACAGCCTCACTTGGGCAGGGTATCCAGCTGCTCTCAGCCAGCAGGACTCCACCCCCAACCTCAGAACTCAAACAACTGCTTTGCCCAAAACTGAACTCCAATAGTAAGTCCCACCTGCCCAAGGATGTTACCAGCAAACATATCTAGAAATGGAAACTGAGCTGATTGGTAACCAAGTGTTTCTGCTAAAATGAAACTGCAAAGTCTGGAAGAAAAACACTACTTTCTTGAATGTGCATATACCAACAAGAAGATTGGGGGACCAGGAAAAAAAAAAAGGAAATATAACACCACCAAAAGAAACTAGTAAATATCTAATAACTGATCCTTAAAAAACTGATCTGTCAAATGTCAAAGAGTTCAGAATCATGTTCTTAAATAAGTTCAGTGAACTACAAGAACACACGGATAGATAACTAAACAAAATTAGGAAAATACATAAATAAGATGTTCAGCAACAAACCAGAAAGCATTTAAAAAAAGAGAAATCCTAGAGCTCAAAATATAACTTAACTGAAGAATTCAACAGAGAGATTCAAAAGCAGACTCTATGATGCAGATGAAAGCATCAGTGACTTGGAAGACAGGACAACTGAAATTATCCAGTCAGAGGAGCAAGAATGAAAAAGTAAAAAAGAATGAAGAAAACCTATGAGAATTACGGGACACAAGGAAAAGAAAAAATATTCACATTATGGGTATTCCAGAAAAGAGGAGAAAGGGAAAGAAAGTATATTTAAAGCAAACGATTACTAAAAACTTCTCAAACCAGGCAAAAGAAATAGACATCCAGGTCCAGGAAGCCCAGAGGATCCTAAGTAGGTTAAACACAACTAGAGCAACACCAGAACACATTTCAGTTAAATTGTCAGATACAAGAACAAAAAGAATTTTAAAAGTAGCAAAAGAGAAAGGCTACATATAAGGAAACTCCCATAAGATAACTGGCAGATTTCTCAACACAAACTTCTTATCAGAAGAGGAGATGACATACTCAAATACTGAAAGAAGAAACAGAACAAAAACAAAAACAAAAACTGTCTAGCAAGAATACTATATCAGGTGAAGCTGTTCTTCAGAAATGGAGATTAAAAACTCCATAACAAACAAAAGCTGACAGAATTTATTACTATTAGATCTTACAAAAAAAATGCTAAAGGCAGCTCTATGAATGAAAATAAAAGGACACTAATTAACATCAGAAAAAAACACAAGACAATAATGGAAAACGCCCTAATAATGGTAAATATATAGTCAGTGTTGGATCCTACAATATGGTAATGTTGGTACATAATTCAATTACAACTAATTTAAAAGTTAAGAAAACAAATGTAGTAAAAATAACCATAATTACAACAATCTTAGTTACACAATATTACAAAGTAGGTAAATTGTAGTATCAATCACCCAAGATGTGAGGGGGAAGAAAAGTAAAAGTGTAAGATTAGGAATTGTATTGTACTTCAACAAAAAATTTAAAAATATCTTAAGAGTCCTGCAAAAACAAACAAAACCAAAAAATAAACAAAAAACAACAACAAAAAAGTCAGGTTATTAATTTCAAATAAGTTGTTTTAATTTTAAAATACTTTATGTAAACTTCATGGTAACCACACATACACACAAAAAGAAATTATACAAAAGTAATTACACAAAAGAGCATGATTAACAAATTAAAACACACTGATACCACAAAACATCAAAGCACACACACAGTGGAATAAGTAAAAAGGAATAATGATCTATAAAACAACAAGAAAACAATGAACAAAATGGAAATACTAAGTCCTTAATTACCAAAAATTACTTTATTTTTTTAAAGATTTTATTTATTCATTTGACAGACAGACAGAGATCACAAGTAGGCAGAGAGGCAGGCATAGAGAGAGAGGAGGAAGTAGGCTCCCAGCTGAGTGGCGAGCCCAATGCAGGGCTCGATCCCAGGACCCTAGGATCATGACCTGAGCCAAAGGCAGAGACTTAACCCACTGAGCCACCCAGGCACCCTCAACAATTACTTTAAGTGTAAATGGATTAAATTCTCCAATCAAAAGACACAAAAATCTGAATAGATTTAAAAAGAAAACAGTAATAAAGAGATACGCTACCTGCAGAAAAGACTCACCTTAGCCTTAAAGAAAACACCAGAGTTACAGGATGGAAAAAGATAATTTAAGCAAACAGTAACCCTTCACACACACACATGCAGGGATAGCTATACTTATATCAGACAAAATAGATTTTAAAAATAGTAAAAGAGACAAAGAAGGTCATTATAAATAAATAAAAATGTCAATATATCAATAAGATATAACAGTTATAAATACTTACGCACCCAACATTAGAACAGCTAAATACATAAAACAAAAACTAAAGCTAAAAGGAGAAATAAACAGCAATACAATAGTAGTTGGGGACTTTACTCCCTTCCACTCAACAAAAAGAGGTTATCAAGACAGAGAATCAAGGAAACAGGGGATTTTGATAGCACTATAGACCAAATGCATCTAACAGATAAATAAAGAACATTATATCCAACAATAGCAGAGAAGATATTTTTTTCTCAAATGCACATGGAACATTTTTTAGGATAAACCATATATCATTCCACAGAATAAATCTTAGCAAATTCAAGAAGCCTGAAATCATACCAAGTGTCTTCTTAACCACAGGGGTATGAAACAAACAGTAACAAGAGGAAAACTGCAACATTCACAAACACACAAAAATTAAACAACATTCTCCTGTCACAACCAATGGATCCAAGAAGCATTTACAAGGAAAATTAGAAAGTATTTTGAGACCAAAAAAAATTGGAAACACATTATACCAAAATTTGTGGGATGCAGCAAAATCAGTTCTGAGGGGAAGTTCACAGCAATAAATGCTTACATTAAGAAGAAAGATAGGAAAGAAGAAGAAAGAAGAAGAAGGGGGGAGGAGGAGGAGAAGGAGGGGGGGAGGGGGTGGGGGAGGGGGAGAAGAGGAAGAAGAAGGGGAAGAAGGGAAAGGAGGAGAAGGAGAAGAAGAAGAAGAAAGATATACCCTAAACAACTTAACTTTATGCCTTAAGGAACTAGAAAAAGAACAAACTAAGCCCAAAGCAGAAGAAAGTAAATAGCTAAAGATTAGAGCAGAAATAAATGAAAGAGAAAACAAGAAAGATTAACCAAACTAAAACTTGTTATTTTAAAAGATAGAGAAAATTGGCAAAGCATTAGCTAGAGTAAACAAGGAAAAAAGAAAGAGGAGCTAAATCAACAAAATTATAACTAAAAAAGAGACATTACAATTGATACCACAGAAATATAAAGAATCCTAAAACTGGACAACCTAGATGAAATGAAAAAAAATTCATAGAAACATACAAACTAGACTGGATGAGAAAGGGAATTTGTATAGGCCAATTACTTGCAAGAAGATTAAACCAGTAAATCAAAAATCTCCCAACAAAGAAAATCCCAGACCAGATGGATTCACTGGTGAATTTTACCAAAAACTTAAAGAATTAACATCAATCCTTCTCAAACTTTTCCAAAAAATCAAGGAGGAAGGAACTTATTTAAACTCCTTTTATGAAGCCAGCATCACCCAATACCAAAGCCAGAAAAAGACACTACCAGAAAACTAAAGACCAATATCCCTGATGGATATACATTCAAAACACTCAATAAAATAAACATAAATTAAATTCAGCAGCACATTCCAAGGATCATTCACCATGATCAGGTGGGATTTTTACCTGGAATGCAAGGATCTTTCCAAAATATGTAGGTCAATCAATGTAATACATCATACTACTAGAATGAGGGAAAAAATGTATGATTATCTTAATAGACACAGAGAAGTATTTCACAAATTCATCAACTGTTCATGATGAAAACTCCTAACAAATGAGATACAGAAGGAATGTACTTCAACATAGTGCCCAAATATGATAAGCCCACAGCTAACATCATACCTAACACTGAAATGTTGAAAACTTTTTCTCTAAAATCAGGAATAAGACATGGGTACCCCTCTCTCTTATTCAACACAGTACTGGAAGTCCTTGTCAGAGCAATTAGAGAAGAAATAAAAGGCATCAGAATTGAAAAGGAAGAAGCAAAATTCTATTTGTGGATGACATGATTTTATACAGAAAACCCTAAAGATTCCACTAAAATCTTGTTAGATCCAATTCTAAGATTCCACCATCTTGTTAGATCTAATCAAATGCATTAAAGTTGTAAAACTGTAGGATATAAAATTAACATACAAAGATAAGAAATGTTTCTATATACTAAGTGATCTCACAATAGCATCAAAACAAAAAACTTCAGAATAAAATTTTTAAAAATTTAGGATTAAGCTTAACCAAGGAGATGAAAGTGCTCTACTCTGAACAGTACAAGGTGCTGATTAAAAAAACAAACAAACAAACGAAGATGACTCAAATGAATAGAAAGGCATCTTGTGTTCATGAGTTAGAAGTATTGCTAAAATGTCAATACTACCAAAAGACATCTGTAAATCCAAATGCAATACCTTTCAAAATTCTAATGGCATCTTTTTACAGACGTAGAAAAAAGAATCTTTATGTATACTATTGGTAGGGTTGTAAATCAGTACAACAACTATGGAAAACAGTAACAGGCAAGCCTCAAAAGATTAAAATAGAATTATCATATGATCCAGCAATTCCAGTTCTGGGAATATATCCAAAGAAAACAAAAATACTAATTTTAAAAGATATTTGCACTCCCATGTTCATAGTAGGATGATTTACAATATCTAAGACATGCAAGCAACTTAATTAAATGTCCAATGACGGATAAATGAATAAAAAAGCTATAATATAAACAATGACTCTTGAATAACACAGAGATGAGGGGTGCCAACCCTCCAAGTAGTTGAAAGTCTGTGTGTAGCTTTACTCTCTCCAAACTACTAATAGCCTATTGTTGATCAGAAACATTACTAAGGACACAATTAACATATTTTGCATGGTTTCTGTATTATATACTGTATTCTTACAATAAAGCTAAAGAAAATATTTAGAAAATCATAAGAGAAAATGCATTTACAGTACTGTGCTATAAAAAATCCACATATTAGCAGATCTGCATAGTTCAAACCTGTGTTGTTCTGGTGTCAACTACATACACACACACACACATACACACATATATATACACACACAATGGAATATTATTCAGCCATATAAAATGAGGAAATCCTGCCATTTGCAACAAAATGAATAGACCTTGAGGGCATTATGCTAAGTGAAGTAAGTGAGAAAATGCAAATACTCTAAAATCTCATTTACATGTGGAATCCAAAAGAGAAACAAAAAATGAAAACCAAAGCCATAGAAAAAGAGATCAGATTTGTGATTAACAGAGGTGGAGGTGGTAGAAGGAAGAACTGGAGAAAAGTGGTCAAAAGCTACAAAAGTGAAGGGATGTAGGACCATATTTCATGCCAAGAGGCTTCAAAAGAAAGCTAGGGTAATGATTCTCATAACAGACAAGTTAGATTTTAAGTGAGATACAGTGATACAGAAGGACATTACATCATTTCTAAATGGTCTATCCAACAAGAAGACCTAACAATTATAAATATCGATGCCCCCAACATGGGAGCACCCAACTGCATAAACCAACTGTTAAACAAAATAAAGAGACATATTGATGAAAACATGTTAATTGTAGGGGATCTTAACACGCCACTCAGCAACAAATAGATCATCTAAGCAGAAAATCAACAAAGAAACAATAGCTTCCAATGACACATTGGACCAGATGGACCTCATAGCGATGTACAGAACATTCCACCCTAAAACAACAGAATACTCATTCTTCTTGAGTGCATATGGAGCTTTCTCCAAAATAGACCACATTCCAAGTCACAAATCAGGTCTCAACTGATATCAAAAGATGGAGATTATTTCTTGCATATTCTTGGACCACAATGCTTTGAAACTGGAACTCAATCACAAGAAAAAGTTTGGAAGAAATTCAAACACTTAGAAGATAAAGATCATCCTGCTCAGGAATGTTTGGGTCAACCAAGAAATCAAAGAACTTAATCAATTCATGGAAATCAATGAGAACAAAGACATATCGGTCCAAAACCCATGGGATATGGCAAAGGTGATCCTAAGGGGGAAATACATAGGCATCCAAGCCTCACTCAAAAAATTAGAAAAAACCTGAATACACAAACTCTCTTCACACCTTAAAGAACTGGAGGATCAACAACAAATTAAGCCTAACCCCCACACGAGAAAGGAATTAACTAAGATTAGAGCAGAGATCAAAGAATTAGAAACCAGAGATACAGTAAAACACATCAACCAAACTAGAAGCTGGTTCTTTGAAAGAATTAATAAGATTGATACAAAAGTAGGTATTCATCCTTTCTGATGGAGACATAATATTCCATTGCATATATGGTCCATATTTTCTTTATTCATATGTCTGTTGAAGGGCATGTTTGCTCATCATCATTAGCCATTAGGGAAATTCAAAATATTACACAGCCATCAGAAAGGATGAATACTCAATTTCTGTATCAACATGGATGGGACTGGAGGAGATTATGCTGAGTGAAATAAGCCAAGCAGAGAAGTCAATTATCATATGGTTTCACTTACTTGTGGAGCATAAGGAATAACATGGAGGACATTAGGAAAAGGAAAGGAAAAGTGAAGTGGGGGAAATCAGAGGGGGAGACGAACCATGACAGACTGTGGACTTTGAGAAACAAACAGGGTTTTGGTGGGGAGGGCATTGGGGGGTTCAGTGAGACTGCTGGTTGTTATTAAGGAGGGGACATATTGCATGGAGCACTGGGTATGGTGCATAAACAATGAATCTTGGAACACTGAAAAAAATAAAATTAAATTAAGATGTTAAAAAAAACACAAAAAACAAAAAAAAAGCTACAAAATTCGTTACAAGATAATTAAGTACGTGGATGTAACGTACAGCATGGTGACTATAGTTACCATGCTGTATGTTGCTGTATGACGTCAAGTTATTTAGAGAATAAACCATAAGAATTCTCACTGCAAGGACTTTTTTTTCTTTTTCTCTTTTCTTTGTACCTATATGAGATGATGGATGCTAACTAAATTTATTATGACAATCATTTTACAATACATTCAGCCAAACCATTACGTTGTACACCTTAAATTTACACAATGATGTATGTCAATTACATCTCAACAAAACTGAGTGGGAGAAATCACCAAACAAACAAACAAAAATCCTTGCATTGGTAAGGATAGGCTTAATTATTCTGTTGTAATAAGCCATCCCCTATCTCAGTAGCTCAACATAGCAAAAATTCATCTTATTTATGTGTTTCATAGGGAGGGAGGGTACTACTTATTTTAGTCCCTTGGGAATGCAGACTGACAGTCTCCATCTCTACATATGCTGTCAGGATCAGCATGGAAGAGCAAACTGGGCACTGGCTCTTGAAGCATTTGCCCAAAAAATGACATAATCACTATTGATCCCATGATCACTACTGGCCACATGTTATTGGCCAAAGCAAGTTCAAGGACTCTGCTTAACTTCAAAGGAGGCAGAAAAGTGCAGAGAATTGAAAATGTTTACAAAGCAAAACTGACTATTACCTTTCTGGGTTTAAAAGTAAAATAAACTATCAATAATATTATATAACAGGACAAATTAGGTAAAAATACTTAAAATATGTGTCACAAAGATTTGTTATCTTTTATGTATGGTAAACTTTTATAACTCATAATAAAGATAAATTTACCCCCAGTAGGTAGATTAATAAAGATAATGAAAAGATAATACTCAAAAGCAATACTTTTTTTTAACAGACATAGTCAAATGTTCAATCTCACTGGTAATGAAAGACTAATACCTCTAAAACTAAAAGCTCATATTTATTGAACAATTGTGTAAGGCATTGAGCTTACAATTAATATATTATCTGAATGTTTCCCCAACTTGCTACAAGATGATACTACTTATTAATCCTTCTTTTGAGATGAGGGTTAGAGATACTAAATAAACTTCCTGGGGTCACACAGGATAAAATCATGATGTTTGCTTTCAAATCCAAGTGTGTCTCACCCTAAGACACATACAACTTCCAAGTCATATTACTTAAATATGAATGAAAATATGATTCCCACCCATAATTGTTTTAAAACTACAACACAAGCATTTATTTATATGAGCAATGGCATTTGATGGATGTATAAATTCTTAACATACTTCTATAGGGTATTTAAACTGTATATATAAAAAAATCAATACACATATTCTTTGACTCACTGATCTACTTGAACAAATTTTTTGTCGAAGTTGGGAGCAAAGACATTGTTTGAGGGCCAATTCTGTAAGCAGAAGCAACAGACTTCCTGTCCTCATGGCACTTACAATCTTGTAGCCACTGTAACTCATTTAGAAAGAGGCTTAAGCATGGAAAACATCCAGTAAACTACATCTGTTGCTATCCAATGAATTCAAAATGGATTCCCTGCACTAAAAATCTAATAAACTCATTTACTTGTAAGATCTATTTTCACTTTTCTAGTAGGTATACCTTACAAATGTTTTACATTGCCTTGATTCTACCAACATCTACTGAACACACTCTATAAAGTACTGGGGGTACAAATGGATAAACCCTAGCTCCTCATTTCAAAGTGCATAGCCTACTGGAGATAATTTCCACACAATATGGTAAAATGCTCTAAATATGTAAACTAGAGTACCAAGAGAAAAGACACCTTCCCTTTCTTCAAGCAGCCAAGAAAGACTTCCCAGAGGAAGAGGTGAATAATCAGTGTGAGATATTTAACTGAGATAAGGATAACTTCAAATTACCCAGGTAAGAAAGGATCATTGTAATCTAGGTCAAGGAAGCAGTGTCAACAAGACCACAGAGGCATGAAATTGCATCCTAGGGGCTCACTGTGCCAAATGTTTTTGATCCTATCTGTGGGACTGGCTCTGAAACTCTTGGTGCTAAACTGTGGAAGAGAAGGAAAAGAGGAAAACTTTTGCCTCATTATCACTAGCCTTTTAGTAAGACTCATCCAGTAGAAGATTATAAAATTTGTGTCTCATGACTATTTTTCTCTTTGATTTTTGCCACTTGTCTCAAATTTAGTACTATGCATATTGATTTAGGATTTGAAATTGCTATATATTTAAAGAAAGGAAAGGCTGAATGTGTGAGGTAATAAATCAAAAGCTCCCAGAACCTCTTGTGGGCACTTAATGGGCAAAAACAGGAAGTCCCTTTTAAATGTGAATGTGGTTTACTGATATGATGAACAGGCTGTAAGTTCTATTCCTCTGAACTTTCTTTGTATTATTACTGTTAAATGATAGTTTCGAATGAACCTCATTACTTCCCACCGAGACTCATTCCGGTAGGTGGCATGAAGGTGAAAGGCTGTCTAGCCCATAAGAACTTTGCTGGCTTTTCTAATATGGGGTGTCCCAAGAAAGCACTATCATATGCATCAAAAGCATGCCACTTGTGAGAAAGATAGCACTGACCATAAGGAACCAGAAAAAAAATGAATTTAAAAATGGGTGGCTCTGTCAGTTAAGTGTCTACCTTCAGCTCAAGTCATGATCCCAGGGACCTGGGTTTGAGCCCCAGGGTCCTGGGTCGAGCCCCTGCTCAGCGCGGAGCCTGCTTCTCTCTCCCTCTGCCTTTCCCCCTGCTTGTGCTCTCTCTCTCAAATAAACATATAAGTAAAATATTAAAAAATATATCTTTAAAAAAATTTACCCAAGACATCTACAAACAGGAATCATCAAGAAATCCTATAACTAGCAATACCTAATAAATAACAGTGAAAACCATTCTGCAGTTTTAAAGATCTCTTTGTGAAAACATGTAGTAGCTTATGTAAAAATTACAGGTCAAATGAAAAGGATGCAGTCAGATATGCATAATTATTTTAAATGTTTAATTTGGAGATAAGTGTCTATTTCTATGCAGTTGGGAAAAGACAGTATAAAGAAATTCCATGCCCCTTTTATCCAGATGCTTTATCCATAAGTTTCTGTTTAAATCTTAGAATATTTTGTTTCTATATCCCCCAAAGCCTTGTGGGACTTTAAAGGGAATTATTTTAAACTTGTGTGTCAATTTGGGGAGAACTGTAATCTTTGTTGAGTTTTCTAATCTATAGATGTTGTATGTCATGCCAATTATTTAGCTCTTCTATTGATATCTTTCATCAGCAATCTGTGGTTTTGAGTATGTATGTTTTGTTTGATTTACCTAAACTTTTTTAACAATTATAAATGGATTTATATTTTTAATTTTAGTATCCACACATTTATTGCTATTATACAGAAGTTAATTTTTATATGTTTACCTTGTATCCTGTCACCTTACTGAACTCACTTACTGGTTCTAGAAGTTGTTTCTGTTCTTTTTTGTAGGATTTTCTACACAGAATAAGTCATCTGCCACTAAGGATAGTTTTACTTACCCTCAATATTTTTATACTTAGAAATGAGAGCAGATGATTTTCCTTTTTGTCTGATTTCAGGTAGAAAGCATTCAGTTTTTCACTCTTCACTATAATACTAACTTTAGGGATTTTTGTAGATGTTTTCTATCAGGTTGAGGAGGTTCCCTTCTATTCCTAGTTTAATGAGAGTTTGTAATCATGAATAGATGCTGAATTCTGTGAAATGTTTTTTCTGTATCAATTTCTATGATCATGTATTGACATTAGTATTGACATCTGTTAACTTATTTTTCTTTGGTTGAAATTTTCCCAATTCCTTTTTATAATGATTTTTCATTGAAACCTAGATTTCAGGGGTATTTTTTGAGACTCTGGTTCTTATGTAAGCCTTCTGTTTTAATTGGTTTACTGAGATCACTTCAGAAGGGAAGGAGGAATGTTTCTGTATTAATGCCAGATGGGGGGAGAAGTCCAGGTTCCCCACCTGGTGTCCATTAATATAATCAGGATAAGGGTAGGAAAAGCACCTTGTACTGTTGGGTGGAGACTAGCGTTCTGGGTCCCCATCAGGAGTCTCTTGATACCACCCTTGTTAGAAGGGGGAGGTTTCCCTAGTTACTGCTGTGGGAAGAGGGGTGGAAGGTCAAGGTCACCTCATGGTTTCCACTAATATTACAAGAGGGTGAGGGTTGTTATCACTCAAATAACAGGCCCAGCTCCCTAATCGGCTTTCTCTGATACCACTCTGGCAAGGAAGTTGGTAAGGTTCAGCCTGGTAAGAGTGGAATTCTGGTTTCCTACTTAGATTTTTGGCTATGCGTGAGGGTGGAAGCCGTAGATTTTCTGTGATGTTTGGCTGTACTACCAGGGCTACTGTCTAATTTTTCTTTGTCTAGTCTGCTCCTTTATTTGGTCTGTTGACTAAAGAGAACAGGCTTTGGTTGTTTTCTGTTTAATTTTGTTTTGTTTTTTCACCACCCAACAATTGTATTTCCAAGTTGCTATCCTCTTCAGTTCTAAGTCTAAGACATAGGAGACAGGAAGAAAAGGCAGGGAACTCACCACCATGCATTTCTTGACTCCTAAAATCCCTAGATGCCACCAGCCACACAGGATCACAGAAGAGATGCATTTGAGAACAGAGTGAACCAGCTGAGGTTGTGGGAGGCAGGCTTTGCAGTAGCCAGATATAGGTGATCTCTGGCTCCCGTGGGAGGATGTGATTGACTTGTCTGAATAATTCTGTAGGCTGGCAGGGAAGTGAAATCCATTAGGTTGAGGGCCAGGTGGAAAGCAGCTGGTCTGGCTGATAGGGAACGAGTCGGGTGGGGAGCTTTTCCTGCTGGGTGGAGAAAATATCTGGTGAGAGCTGGAGAACTCATTGTTAATCTTTTCAGCCCAACATTAAGGCAGATAATATTGCATCTTCATTTCAGGCTTTACATCACAATAATGTCCAGGGGCTTTAGTTGTATTCCACAGGAGGATAGGGAAAAGAACCTCTAGTATATCCTCCTGGAAGTAGAAGTGGTCTTTATGACTTAACATACATCTGATGAAGTTGTTTTATCCTTTGCACAAGTATGCCACAAAGCACCCTGATACAGCCCTATCAAATAGCATTATCCATATTTTCCATATATTTGACACTTGTTTATGGTATAATTTACTCTTCTGTGTCATTATTAAGTCAACACCTACTCACCTAGTATGACTCCATTTTCCTCCACACCACTTGCAACTTTATTATTGCAGAGAATCAGAAAAACCTCCTTTTGTAGTGTGCCCTTTGAAGACCTATTAGTACTTGAAGGCATAAGAAGTGGATTTAAGATCAATTTTAAACAAAGTAAAGGAACTTTGGAATTTCATGGTAAAATATCATTTAATTTCCAACCAGCCAACAAGAAAATCTACTTACAACTTTATAGGATCCTTCATTTTTTTCATAGTTAGGTCTCATTAATAATGGTATACTCAATTAATACTTAATAACTAAAGCAAGTAGCATAAAAAATACATGTAGGTAAAAATTTTGGTTTAAGGTAGATATTAATGCCAAAATTATTTGAGGCGATATTTAAGAGTCTTATAAGCTGAATCTACTGGAAAATATGAATTTTTCCATTTATTCCTCTATTTATTTACTTAGTAAAACTGATGTTAATAAGGGAACTATTTCATTTTAACATGCAAAGTAATGTATTCCTCCTTGTAGTGCATAATGATACAAAACCCCAAAGAATAAACAGTTGAATCCTAAACTACATTAACAAGAGCATTATTATTCCTGGAACTTATAAAACCTGGATCTAAAAACAATAAGTAGCCAAGTTTAATATTTACAATTTAATAAATGTTAAGCTGTTCCCTGGGGTGAAAAACTTGGATAAATGGCAAAAAGGGGAGAGAAAGAAAGAGAGAGAGGGAAAGAGGCAAAAGGGAAATATTTTATGTAGGAATGTTTTAGTCTACTTATCTAAAACTAACTGTTTCTGAATCCTGAGAATCCAGCACTATGCCTGGCAGGAAGTATGTGCCTGAATTCATGTTTTTGACTATGGCAAATTGAAAAAAGAAAAAAAAAAAAGGTGGTTCTTTTTGTCTAAATTCTTTCTTCTAAGGTCTAATGAAGTTCAGAAGAAAAAATTTATATATACTCATAAAAATCCAGGTAAAGAAATCTTTGAGATAGTACCTTATCCTATATATATATATATATATATATATATATATATCTATCTCATATGTGTGTATGTGTATATATATATATATGTGTGTGTGTGTGTATATATATATATAGTACCTAATCCTTTGTCAAAGTACATAATGTGTAACCTTATGTAAATAATAGTACCCTGAACACATGTGTCCTCCACTATCTAAAATTAGAGATTTCCTATGAAAACCTTCCTAAGCCAAAATGGCATACATTAAAGCAATTTACCCTTAATTTATGTGAAAAAAAATTTTAGTGTTCCCAGACTCAAAAATAACCTCTTTGGAGCTTTTCTAATACCTTAGGGCACATCTTGCTAAAAGATGCAAAATAAATCAAGATAAAGTAAAGATGGTCACAGACACAGCTCAAAGCTAGAGTGGCTTGAAGTTCAGTGCAGTTCCCAGGCAAGGAGCTTGGTGGTGCCCCTCTCTCTGCACAGGCTGCTCATTGCCTCTGTACTGGCTTGCTGCATCTCTTTGAATTTCTCACGATTATTGGAAATGGGCACTAATGGAGGTTTTTTGGTAAAAGGAAAATGCCGTATGTAACATGATGTTTGGAAAAGCAGGAGATACCTGTAGTGGTTTTGTACTTCTCAGAGCAAATTTGGCCATCCTTATTGGGTATGACTTTTATACAACCTATTGATGAGGTATGGACGAGGCCCCAAGAGGGAGGGCCTCATGCTTCTCCCCAAGAAGGTTCTTGGCTTTGCTCAAGAAAGGATTTAAGAGCAAGCCATTATAGAGAGGGACACAGATTTACTAAGAATAGAAGGAAGAAAGGAGCTACTTCACAGATAAAGGAACAGTCTCTCCTCTGCCTCTAATGAAGGGTTTTATAAGTTTTTTAAATTAGTTAACCAAATAAGAAGGGGCCCACCCTTTAGCTTTGAGTTTATCATTGACATTGGGTGGTTAGTTTTTCCATTGTCTTAGGGTTGTGAAATTCCTCACAGGGAACAATTTTAAGAATGTCTTGTCTGCGGGAGTGGGGTCTTGTGGTCTTCTGTGAGTCACATCTTGTGACTCCTTTTATGACCTGCTGACTTTTAGGTTAAGGGTCACCCTAAAGCCAAAATGGCTTTACTTTAGTCAACTTGTCTCCTGAGTCTCCCTTCCCTCCTGCCTCACACTGAGATAAATAAATATGGCAGGTATAAGCCACCCTTAATTTTACAGTGAAGAAACAAGCATGGGGAGGTTAAATGAAATGTCAAGAACACAAATGACTGAATATACACAGAACTCTAGCCTTCTGCCTTCCTGAGTTTCCTTAGTTCCTAAACAGAGAGAAGAAATAGAGGGCTCCTGAAAAGGTCAGAGAGATTTTTGAGAAGAATGCCAGAATGCCTACATATATGTACTACACACTGTAAACCTAATAAATATCTTGCCCAGATGTGTTCGACTGTTCTCAGAGGCATCTGAAATCTTGAATATTTTTTTAAATGTCAAAGATGGTCTTTAAACTTAAAGAAGGGAATTACTGCTTTGAATTAAGATTGTCTTTCAACAAAGCATCTCATGAATTAGTTACAAACTTGGGAGAAGTAGGAACAGAGTTCTGAGATCTGCTAACAGGAGCCCTCTGCTCACTGATAGCCTATGAAGCACACCACACGAAAAGAAAAGGGATGGACAGGAAAGAGATCACACAGGGATTCTCAAAACTAATTACACAAAAGGGCAGAAAAGGAGTCCTCTTGCCTTTAATGTTGTCAGCCTACTAAGTCCTGGAAGATGTGGGTGAATTAAGTAACTTTTCATTTGCAAATCTGTCGTATAACACATAGAATGAATGGCTTATGAACTATACTTAGCAGCAACAGAAAACCCACCATAGGACTAGCAATAACAACAATAAGCTACGTTTAAACGAAGTGCTCCCATAAAATCAAGGAAATGCAGGAACAATTATAAAATGAACCATTAATATTTTTCATATTACCAGGTAACACGCTTCTCCCGTGCTTAAAGCATATGTGAATATTAACAACAATGGCGACATCTTAAATTTAGTGGCATCATTTAATTTTAGGTATGGACTTTAGCAGCAGATTCAAGCTTCCCTGTCTCAAGCTAATTACAAAAAAGGGAAATCAGAAAGGGGGCTCCTGGCTGGGCTTTGTGTTCAAAGCAATTAGTTTTAACTGACTGGAAGCCAATTTTAAATAATTTTTATAGCTTGTACTAGATCTCTGCCATTTACCATGTGTGCCCTTCCTATTTTTATGGAAACCAGGAGGCTCCTGCCTGTCAGGGCTGCAGGTGAAGGCCAGCTGGGGCAGAGGCACTTTGTGTGCATATTAGCATCTGAAGAGGGTTTCCGGAGGCCTTGTGTCTTTGGGGACTTAATGCTACAGTCAGATGCAATAGCTCTGCCTCAACGTTTCCTTATCCAGCACGTTCAAATCTTAGAAATGAGCAGTCTGGACCTGGTAGCTGTAGTCTGAGCATTCTGAGGGCCAGAAAAATGAGAGAAGACTTAACAGTGTCTGGTTGGGGGTTTAGGTTAAAGAGGAATGAGAAGGAAAGGGAGGGGGAGGCAGGATGTCAAAGACTGTGTGCTCTGGCAGAGTGACTGAAGTTCATTAACAATTATTTCCAGGTCCCCAGGGCTGTGTCTACATGATTTCACATAACACACATGCTGCCCTTGATTAATGGGTGTAACAGTATCTCCGTGATGTTAAATGCTGGTAGAAAATCACAGAAAAACAGTTTGCCAAAAAGATATTTGCAAATATCATTCCTATGTCAGCTATGAATGTTAACTACACAGAGAGAAATCAAAGACTAATTAATTCCTACATTGAAGGAGAGAGGAGAGTTAATCCAGTTTCCAGTATCCTGAAAGCTGTAATCCTTACTAAGGCAAATCTTCCGTGAAGAACATCAAAAATTACACATGTGAAAAATCTTCAGATCCAGGAAAAACTTTTTATAAGAAGGAAAAGGTTAGCGTGTTCATATTTCCACCCACTCACTAAAATGAAGAGGTGTTTCTTGACCTTTGCTCCTATCACCTACCGGAAAATTCTATCAAACCTATTTAACATTATGCCTAATTGAAGTCTTCGGATCACGAATAAGTAATTAAAACATAATCAATTGAAACCAAGAAGTCTGCATTTGACAGATTCAAATATACTTACAAAATCATTTAATTCTAAAAGGAGCTTTACCAGTCATATAAAAGTTTCTCCTCATCTTGCAGAGATAAAACCCAAGGCTGGAGTGTGGAGGCAATTGAAAATGTCCCATGTTAGAGGTTACTGAATGCCAGTTGATACTTGACTAAAAGGGATAAAGGGTGGCAGAGTATGTTTTGAGTACTACTCAAGTTTAGCATTTGCCCTAATATTTTTAAAAACTATGTGACTATGTATAATACAAACAGAGTTTAAATAAGTACAAAATGAAAAATCATCAAATTTTCACTGCTGTGTGTTATTCATGTGTGTAACAATGCCAGACTTTATTAATTCTCCTACCCCGGAGAAATTAAACTTAGCTCTATGGGCTGAGAGTTGAGATGACCTAAGTCAGCACACTGTTTGCTCAAAAAGAGCTTCCTACCCAGAAGGACTGCGACCTCATAAATAGCTTCACTACTATCTTCAGGAAACTCTTGCAATTCACTTTATCCGGGCAAATCATTTGGGCTTTTGGAAAAATAAATCTTGTATAAGGACAAAAGTTTGTCCATCTGACAAACTTTTTTTGTATTTAAAAAAATATTCAATTAACCCAAAAAAAGAAAAAGAAAGGAAAAGGATCCAAGAACAGATAGGACAAAGAGGAAACAAATAGCAAGATGGTAGATTTAAATCCAACCATGTCAATAATGACATTAAATATAAATTGTCTAAACACCGCAAGTAATAGACAGATTGTCAAACAGAATAAAAAGCAAGAACAAAATACGAACCACCCATGTGAAAAACAGACATGTTAATAGTAATAGGTTGAGGTAGAAAAGCACAAAACACCAACCAAAAGAGCACTGACTTAATTAACAAGAGACAAAATTCTCTGGTTCCTTTCTGGTGTAGGGCCCCAGCTGAAGAAGCCATGAAGGAATGAAGGACAAAAAGAAATGCACCTCAGGGGCTGTCTACACTTGAGAATGAGGAGGACACTGCTCCTCAGTCTACAGGATCCAGAATATTTGACCAGGCCAGGGTGCTGTCAAGGGCTTAAATGGCCTCTGCCTCTCTCTGCAGTCCTGCCATGACCCTGGTTCCCCCCACACTGCTTTCTGTGTGAGCAAGAGATAATCCTGGAGCACATTTTGCATCAGGAGTTAGAGATCCCCAGTAGATAAAGGTCTAGGAGAAGCAGTGGGATGCAGGCATGAGGAACAGAAATTGTTAGAGGGGTCCAAGAGCAGGTGTGGGACTTCATAGAGAAGGAGGTAGCCCTTAAGCAATGACCCCTCAACCCTTTCACACCCAAGGCTGCCTCAGATGATGCTTGGCCCACAAGCAAGGACAAGGACAAAGCACTGCCTGACATCTGGACCCTGTCTTTGACCCCCAAGGCCAAGGCCACTCAGTGGGAAAAGCAGTCACTCACTATGGGTTACCCTACTTTGAGAAAGGGCTGTACTTGGATCATGTGCTTCATGCCATGTGAACCCTCTGAGGCCCATGGGCCATGCTGTGGTCATCCGGGACCCTGGACACCCAGGAGTGCAGGAAGAAGCTGACATGAATGGACACTGCAGACCCAGTGATCTCAGAGCAGCTCAGGACCCAGACATCACTGTGCCCCTGAGGGGCAGCTCAGGGAAGGCCTGAAGGTAGGGGGCACCAAATAAACAGGGCTTGGAAGGGAAAAAAATCTGGAATCAGATTACCTGAGTACAAATCCTGGCTGTTAACCTGCTTGAGTAAATTACCTTAACCTCTTTTTGACTCATTTTTTCCATCTTCAAAGTGGGGATTATTAATAGTCTCTTCCTCAAATGGCCATAGAGAAGGTTAAATGAATAAGTATGTGATAAAGCTAGTACAGTTCATGGCCCACAATAAATATTCAATAAATATTATTTATTTGCATTATAGACATAATAGTAGATATCTTTTAATTATCTTAGAATATAATAAAAATGCATTACCTATTTCACTGTCAGATATGACACATGATGTTGGTTTACCAGAGGAATATTCTAATTACCCCAAAGATACAGTTATAGTGAAAAGAAGGGGTACCTGCACCCATATGTTTATAGCCAATAAGTCAATCAGAGAAAGACAATAACCATATGGTTTCACTCACATGTAGAATATAAGAAATGACACCAGAGGATCATAGGGGAGGAGAGGTAAAACTGAATGGGAAGAAATCAGGGAGGGAGACAGGTAAAGAGATGGTGGGGGTTGGGATAACTGGGTGATGGGCACTAAGAAGAGCACATGATGCAATGAGCACTGGGTGTTACATGCAACTGATGAATCATTGAACATTATATAAAAAACTAAAGATGTACATGTTGGTTAACTGAATTTAAATTAAAAAAATACTTCCAGCTATAGGAATTTAAAACAGAGTGGCTTAAGCTAATAGCCTATTGGTTTCTTCCTGCAACCTGCCCAGGAGTTTGCTACTTTGGTAAACTGATGCTTGCCTTTATATTAGTCCCTGACACGATTCATCATCCATTTTGGTTCAACTGTTTGCCCTCTCAGCAAATTAGCTCTGGGTAACAATTTAAGAAGAAGAAAAATGGGTTCTCAATTTGAGCTGCAAACCCTTAACCACAGAGAACCACAGAGACTGATTTCTGAGCTGCTTTCTTCTCAAGTCTCTTCATTTCATAACTTATAAGAAAACTGACAAGTGGGGGACATCTTATGCTATTGTGAAACAGAGAACAGTTGGCAGAAAGCAATGAAGTAATTGGGCCAGTACTCCTATATTTGGTTCTATGTATGCTTCAGATTTTCAGAGTAGAGATGAAATCTGATTTAATCTGAGCAGCCTTAACCAATGGTGTATAGGTGAACTGCAAACTGATCACAGCTGTCTCTTAGTGTTTTTTCTGTGTTGCTCCAATCTGCACTGTTTCAAATGCTCAGCCCTCACCCTCTCAAGTCGTCCAACAATGATCATCCAAATTAAAAACAAAACAAACAAACAAAAAACAGAAACAGAAATGCTTACTATTAATAAAAGTAGAAGTGGTCACCACCAGAAACTTGACACAAAATCACAACACCCCAATCAATGGCATGGATCTGGATTAATCATGTCCCCAGAGGATAATGATCTATCCTCCAGCTGAGGCTGAAGAGTGACTACAGCAGTGGGGGGAATGGGATGGGGAAACTGGTAGGGGGTCTTTAGGAAGTTCTGGCATTTCAAGTTATCTGAGCAAACAGTTTGCTTACAAAACAGATGTCTCATTAGGACAATAGTTTATTCAAAAGGCCTTTTCTTCAGACCCTTCCTTGTTCTATTATGTCCTGCAGTTAAACTAGTGGGTATGAAACACTGCCTAAATTCAACCACTTTCACACTATGAAAGACCCACCTAAAACCATTAAGGGCAGACTTCAAAACCCCACCAGTACCCTTTCCTAGCCTTGTACTTCTGCAGTACTGCTAAAACTTTATAAAGGTGACATTCTTGCTAGCAGCTTTAATACATTCAGATTTGCTCAACAAACAGGTTTTCCTGGAGGAATTGAAAATGTCCATTTTTCTATTGGGTTGTTTATCTTGCTCTAAATGATTTTCAATTCCTTATATATATGGGATAGTGATAAGTGTTTCAAAAATCTTCTTATTCATAGCATGTCTTTTAATATTTAGAATGGTTTCCTTTGCTAAATTGAAGTTTCTCATTTAAAAATGGAGTTGATACTCTTAGTGTTGTTGCAAGTATTTAATGAGAAAACACCTATAAATCACTAGTATGGTAAGCTCCCACAGAGTAAACTTTCAATACTTCCTGTACAGATTTGGTTTTGACGGTGATAAATACTCCATGCTCTTGCACTGGCCCAGCAGGACTCTAGATCCTCAGGGTCCTAAGAAGGACCTTCCTTCACACCCATAAAAGTGTCCCTGTGTCCAGTCACAGCAGCTTAATAAGGATTCCCAACAAGCTCCACGGATGAGAAAATTTAGCCATCCTCCTTAATGTCTTGTGATGTCTTAATGAGCTCTATTTTCATTCCCCACATAACACAATCCTTCTAAAATGGGTTTCCTTGTTTATAAAATAGAAATAACATTTCACCTACCTCTTTCACTGAGGTTGTCATGAGGAATCAAATGAAACCACTTAAGACTTATCATAATCGTGTTTGCAATTTAACCGCACCTCCAGGAGGCATTGGGTATGCCCTACTCAATAAGGGTAGACATTTCTCATGTAAATATTTTTGAAGCAAGTCAGGATCTGCACGAATTAATGAGTATATATATATATATGTATGTATACTCATTAATATATATATCATACAAATTAATGAGTGTGTATACACACACACACACATACACACACACACATACACCAGGCAGTCTGAGCAGTCACTACTGAGAGACAGAGCTTTCCATTGTTCCCTAAATAAAGAATCTTGTAAAAGAGCCTAAGAGACAATCTCACCATCTTCATCCTTACTACACCCCCCTCCCCCACCATTATACACACAAGTGCAGGAATCCCTTCTATAGCATTTCTGATTCATGCCAATGACTTTTAGGGCATCTTTCTGATGCTCCCTGGATCACAAAGATCACTATTATAAAGGCAAGCCATTCAACTATCATATAGCTCTAATTGCTGGGCCCCTGATCCTGATTTTGCCTTCTTTATCACTCCAGAACCAATCTCCTCCCTACTACATTCGCTAGTTCTTCAGGTTTGCCTCTACCCACCCCCTTTCCCTTAAACTTCTGTTTTGGCTAAACACCCTTAGCACCTTGTCTGGTTATATGAAATGGCCTCCACATACCTCTCCATCCTTCCCACTGTTTTGGAACCTATTTTGTATCTCCACATACCTTTTTTTCCTAAAACAATAACTTTCTACACAGGGAGAACCTTGCCTCACCTAAAGGAACATCAGATCCATTTACTTTTCATCCCTGAAAGATGATGTTATCTTACCTGTCCTATTAGAAGCACTTAAAAACAGCCCTAAGCATTAGAAGCTCCTCAGATGCATACACTATATCCTTTCCAAGGCTTGTCTATTTAGAAATGATAAATTAAAAGCAGCAGAAAACTGGAACATCTGGATAATTCAGTTAAATGCCCTACAGTACATACATTGAAATCCATATGGATCACTAACTACAGAGCGGGAGCTCAGGAGCACAGTCCTATTAACTAACTTGAAAAAAAGGAAGAGGCAAAGGCAAGTTAATCCTTCACATTCTGCCATTTGATCATTTTCCAATAATTGTGCTTAGGTAGCCTTCAGCTCACTTGAGAATTTTCCTAATGCATAGCTATTGTTCAAGGGAGAGTAATTAAAACCAGTAATTTGATTAAATTCAGACTTTAAAAAAAAATCTGTCAGCTCCATGACTCAGTGATTTTGTGGTAAACTCTTTTATAGCAGATTTCCAAATTCTTTACATTTCACTCTCCCTCACCCTGAGTAACCCTCTTTTGGGATTTCGGGAAGTCAACTATTTCTGATTCTTCTCAAGCCCAAGATACGCTGACATTCCTCTACATCACTTACAATATTATAGTGTAATATATGGCTTACTTGTTATTATATTCCATTAGACCAAAATTCTCCAAGTCTGTGATCTTATTCAGTTTTGCACTCTTCACACCACACACACTGATATTTATTGGACCTAATATACATTTCATAAATGACTGGAACAAATGAACTCAGGAAACCTTTTGGTTTCCTGTTTTCCTTTATGCATTTTTTGTCATTTCAAAACATCTTCATTCATATTGATTCAACACATATTGACTGTCTGATATACAGAAGGTACTGTGTTTGATGTTTTGAACAAATAGCTATATGACTGCATTGGATATGATGATCTTAATGGCCCCCTAGCCAAATCTTCCTTTGGTGGAACTGACCACAAGTGGTCCATTACTCATGAATCACCATGGTATGGCACTATACACCATAATTACTACTTGGGTCATGATTGATTACATAGATTAAAATATGGTAAGCTATAGGCTGGCCAGTAATCCTTAAGGTGTCCCTGTATATGAATGCTGGTCAACAATGGCTCACCATTCACTATTATAATGGCTAATTTAAATCTCCTACAAAATTTGCATAGAAGATGCATAGGAAAAAAAAAAAAAGTGAGCCTGCCGCAGAAAAAAAAGAGCAAGAAAAAAGCTGAATCATCAGAATTAAGAGGGCTATCAGGGAGTTAGGTGCCTGCCCAGTATAAAGGGAACTACTGAGAGGCTATGCCCTAAAAGACAGTCTAGTATTTCATGGAGGCCACAGGGAGTATTTTTGTTCTTCTTACTTCCCTGTGCATTCATATAATATACCCTATTAAATGAGCCATTAGAACCGTCTTAGAATGGTTCTGCTGTTCACCATTAAAAAGAGTCTGATTAACTCAATGGTATAGCTACCACCTTCAAGGAAATCAGATAACAGAGGCCAGTGAGAAAACAGATGTGGCAATCAATGAATGCACTAGTATCTGTCAATTAAAGATTAGAATGATGCCGGGAACATAATAGAGCCTGGGTGATTAACTGTAGAGGAAGGGGCAAAAATCAGGAAAGTCATCACAGAGAAAATGCGCAAATTGAATTTTTTTTAAAAAAGAATATGCAAGAAGGTAGAAGCATCATTAGCAGAAGTCCTGAAACATAAAATGATATTCAGGGAAATAGAAGTGACCACTCCTCTCCCTGTCCCAAGAATTATCTTTTTTTATTTTAGTTCCACCCATCTCAGCCTATAACCCTTAGTACAAGATGATATTAAATGAAAGATTCAATCAACTCTGCACCTAAGCTTTCCTCACTTCCTCACTTCCACCGGTAGCTAGCAGCAGACACTCTGGAATCAGCATGCCTGGGTTCAAGTCCTTGCTCTGTTACATACTTGCATCAGTCACCTTGCTTCCCTTTCTTTGTGAAATGGAAGTGAGAGAAACAGATTTTAAAGATTTTATCTATTTATTTATGTACTGAGAGAGAACGAGAGAGTATGCAGGGGGAAGGACAGAGGGAAAGAGAGAGAAGGAATCTTAACAAGCAGACTCCATTATGAGCATGGAGCTGGAACTCAGAGTTCAATCTCACAGCCCTGAGAACATGACCCAAACCAAAACCAAGAGTTGGACACAACTAACTGAGCCACCCAAGTGCCCCAAAACAGTATTTCTTTCAAAGGACTTTTGTGAGGATTAAATGAGTTAATACAAGTGCAATGTTTAGATAAAACCTGACTCAGAGTCACTGCTATATTGGTGCTGGCTATTTGTATCCAGGTCCTTATTATCTTCATGACCTTATGAGGAGCTGAAAAACAACTACTCACCTCATCCACTCTTCAGTGGTTATTCTGTGCATGCCTGAGAGGTAAAATCTTCACCCTTCAGAATAGCTGTTAAGACCCTCTAGTAACTGATCCTTGCTTCCCATGGTTCTGATCCTTTGCTCATTAGGGTTAAAAGAAAGGTTCTACTTCACTTTCCCTTATTCCATCCATCTCTACATCTAAATGCTAATTACTAATATTGTACTGTTGGAGCACACACTTTTCTTATTTCTTCCCTCATGTTTACTGTTAAAATAAGAATTTCTCAAGGAGAAATATTATAAGGCAACTATACTCCTAAAGCAAAGCAGGACTTATTGGAGTTAAAGATGAATTTGAATAAGAGGAAGGTAAAGAGGTTATTAAAGATCAACCATGGGGCATCTGGGTAGCTCAGTCAGTTAAGCAACCAACTCATGATTTCAGGCCAGCTTGAGATCTCAAGGTGGTAAGTTCGAGCCCCTCATCCGTTTTTGTGCTGGGGCATGGAGCCTACTTAAGTTTCCCTTTCTCCCTCTCTCCTTCTACCAGCCCCCCCCCAAAAAAAAAAACAAAAATAAATGACACATACAGGTATCACAGCTTTTGCCTATTAAATAAAACATGCCACTTTAACTACCAAGAGTACTTTGGGGGACACCTGGGTGGCTCAGAGGGTTAAAGCCTCTGCCTTCGGCTCAGGTCATGATCCCAGGGTCCTGGGATCGAGCCCCACATCAGGCTCTCTGCTCAGCAGGAGGCCTGCTTCTCCCCCTCTCTCTCTGCCTGCCTCTCTGCCTACTTGTGATCTCTGTCTGTCAATAAATAAATAAAATCTTTAAAAAAAGAGTACTTTGATCTCAGTCATCTATGTCTATATGTGTATCATCCATCCATCTCCTTTTTCTTGCTTTACACATACACTATATTGTCTTATGATTTACAATTTTCATTGCATGTACCTTTTATATGCATACCTTTTTCTCTTGGTGGACCTTTAAATCACATGCAGTTTTTCATTATTACAAATAATGAAGCAATGACTGTCTTTGTGAAAATGTGCAAGAGTTTCCTCTGTGTCATACACTTTTTTCCTTAGAATTTGATATAAATGGGTCTGAAGATATGTACACTGATAAGTTCTATAAAATCCCCTTCCAAAATGTACTACTTCGATTCCCAACAACAGTGATTTAGAGTGTCAGTAAGCTCATATCATTGTCACATTGAATACTGTGCATACTACCCTTAAATACTGTCCCTACTACCCAAAACAATCTACAGATTTAATGCAATCCCTATCAAAATTCCAATGGTATTTTTCACGAAAATAGAACAAACAATCCACAAATTTGTATGGAACCACAAAAGACCCCATTTAGCCAAAAGAATCTTGAGAAAGCAAAACAAAGCTGGAGGCAAAATGCTCTCTGTTTTAAACTATATTATAAGTCTGCAATAATCAAAGTAGGATACTGGCATAAAAACAGACACACAATCAATGAAGCAGAATAGAAGGCCTAGAAATAAACCCCCACAAATATGGTTGATTAGTTTATGAAAAAGGATATATAATGGATAAAGAACAATCTTTTCCATAAACAGTACTATGAAAACTGGACAGCCACTATCTTACACCATACACAAAAATCAACTCAAACTGGATTAAAGACTTAGAAACAATAACTGAAACCACAAAAATCCTAGAAGAAAACATAGGGAGTAAGCTCCTAGACATCAGTTTTAGCAATGATTTTTTTTTTTAAATGGATACCAAAAGCAAAGGCAACAAAAGCAAAAATAAACAAGTGGGACTACCTCAAAACACAAACCTTCTGCACAGCAAAGAAAACTACCAACAGAATGAAAAGGTAACGGAATGGAAATGGAATGGGAAAAAAAAACCCTGTAAATCATGTGTCTAATAAGGGACTAATATCTAAGATATATAAAGAACTCATACAAGTAGGAAAAAAAAACAATGCTATTAGAAACGGCAGAGAATCTGAATAGACATTTTTCCAAAAAGACATACAGATGGACAACATGCATGTGAAAAAGCACATAATAGCACTAATCATTAGAGAAATGCAAATCAAAACTACAATAAAGTATCTCCCAAAACATGTTAAAATAGTTATTTTCAAAAGACACAAAGTAACAAGTGTTGGCAAGAGTGTAGAGAAAAAGGGACCTATGTGGACTTTTGGTTAAGAATGTAAATTGATGTAACCACTATGGAAAAGAGTATGGAGATTCCCCCCAAAAAATTAAAAATGGAACTAGCATATGAACCAGCAATTCCACTTCTGGGTATTTATTTGAAGGAAATGAAATCACTATCTTGAAAGATACCTGCACCCTCGTGCTCACTGTAGCATTATTTACAATAACCAACATAGAAATAACCTAAGTGTCCATTGGTGGATAAATGAGTAAAGAAAATATGGCATATATATATATATATATCAAATTATGGCATATATATCTATATGAATGTATGTATAGATATAGATATAGATATAGATAGATAGATATATAAAAATTCAGCCACAAAAAGGAAATCTTGCCACTTGTGACAACACATACGAGTGTTAGGGGATTATGTTAAGGGAAATAATTCAAAGAGAGAAAGGCAAACACTGTATGGTCTCATTTAGGTGTGGAATCTTTTAACACAAAACAAAACAAATAAAAAATCGAGCTCATGGATACAGAGAGATTGGTGGTTGTCAAAGGTAGGGTGTGGTGTCTGGGTGAGATGTGTGAGGGGCTCAAAAAGTATAAACTTCCACTTACATCATGAGTAAGTCCTGGGGATATAATGTACAGCATGGTAACTATAGCTAACAATACTATATTGTATATTTGAAGGTTAAGAGATAAATCTTAAAAGTTCTCATCACACACACACACACACACACACACACACACACACATTCTAACTATGTGATAATACATGTTAATGAAACTTACTATGGTTATTATTTTATAATATAAACATAAATCATTATGCTGTACACCTAAAACTAATACAGTGTTACATGTCAATTATATCTCAATTAAAAAAGAACTTAAAAAATAAATTTTGCTTGGGGTGCCTGGGTGGCTCAGTGGGTTAAAGCCTCTGCCTTCGGCTCAGGTCATGATCCCGGGATCCTCAGATCGAGCCCTGCATTGGCTTCTCTGCTCGTTAGGGAGCCTGCTTCCCTTCCTCTCTGTCTCGCTTCCTGCCTCTCTGCCTACTTGTGATCTCTGTCAAATAAATAAAAATAAAATCTGTAAATAAATAAATAAATAAATAAATTTTGCCAGATAAAATTGGTAAAACATAACTTACTGTTTCACTTAGTATAGTTAAGCTTGTGGATGAGGTTTGGTATTTCTTAAGTGAATCTCCAATTTGTAACAGCTGTCATTTTTTTTTTAAGAAGAGAATGCATAATTTTGGTAACATTTAATTACTCTCAATAATGTGGGTGGTCCTCATCTGATCAGCTGAAGGTCTTAATAGTAACAGACTGACCTTCCCTAAGGAAGATGAAATTCTGTTGGCAGACTGCCTTCAGAGTTGAACTACAACATCAGTTCTTCCCTGGGTTCTTCAGCCTGCCAACCTACTCTGCAGATTTTGAAATGCCAGCCTCCACAATCATGTGAACTAATTCCTTAATATAAATCTCCCTATAGAGAGACAGACACATGCTATTGGTTCCATTTCTCTGGAGAACCTTAATACAGGAGCTGTCCTCTTTATGTTCTTATATTTTATGCTCTTGTCAAATGTCTGTTCCTATAATTTCCTTTATTAAAATTATTTTTAATAAAGTTGGTAACTTATTTCTTGGTATCTAAAATAGTTTCTTTTTCTCATCATATTACTTGGGTTAAGACCTTCAGCATATCTTAGAGTAATGATAGGGAGGATCCTTACCATTTTACTGACTAGAATTGTGCTAATATTTCACCATTAAGTATAAAAGTATTTGTTTTATAATCTTCTTTCTCATTTTCTTAGTTGAAGATTTAATTTTAAACTTTGTTTCTAATATACATATTTAAAATTAAGAATTTCCATCAGAGGGACACCTGGGTGGCACAGATGGCTAAGTGTCTGCCTTCAGCTCAGGTCATGATCCTGGGGTCCTGGGATCCAGCCCTGTATAGGCTCCCTGCTCAGTGGGGAGTCTGCTTCTCTCTCCCCCTGTTCCTGTGTTCTCTGTCTCTCCCTCTCTCAAATAAATAAAACATTTTTTTAAAAAAACGTCATGAGAATCTTCCTCCTTCTAATTATATTTTTTTCTCTATTTCTGTCATTTTGTGTGATTTCAAATAAAAGAAGGGGGAGATGTATATCTGGTATCTTGATACAATCTCCTATTTCCTATCAATTCCCATTTTAATTAGGTGCTATTTAATTAGTGATTCTGGAGCTGGTCTCATCTGTAAAGAATTTATTTGCAAGAAGTGATTTAGAGGATGCTATAGTAGTTATCTCTGCTCACTAAATATTTCTCTACTCTCTGCTTTCTGAACACTGCCCTTTGAATTTAAGCTTGGCCATATAATTTGCTGGGCTAATAAAATGTAAGCAGAAGTATCTTGTGTCACTAGTACATAAACTTTAAAAGCCAGTTCATGATTCACCTTCCCTGTATTACGGTGATTAGAGAAGCAGGCATCAAGATAGAGCACTCATTGGTTGCACCCCTAATGACTAAAAACCAGACTCACCTGCTTCCCTTATAGGACCATGTGGCATGGGCAGAATTAAACTTTTGTGTTTATCTCCTGAGTGTCTGGGAGCTTGCCACTATATCATAGCCACCCTAACTGATACATGAGCTCAAATAACTCCTTTTCATAGTGAGAGGCCTTGTATCCCCTTTCACTAGAGAGGTTACTCTCACAATAAATGAGTAGGCATTTTTTTTTTTCTCCACAGGGTCACAAAGAGTAAGATAGAATTATATTCCCCAACAATGATTGACTAGTTCTATCTCTGGACTATGAGAGATGAAAGTAGAAAAAATATATTTTATTAGAAGATTTAAGAAAAACCAGCTCTGGAAGTTACCTGTCGTAGAAGACCAGTCCTAGAAGAGCAGCAAGCATGGTTGGATTTTAACTGAGTGATAATTCATATAGCCATTGCAGGCTCAAGGTGGCCTCTGCCAGTCTCCCTCTAATTGCCTCTGAGAGAACACTTTCCTATGTATAATACTTACTGATCTGGAGAGGGAGGCAATATATTTGCTTTCTCCCAGGATGTAGGAAGTTTTGTGCTTCTACATAACATATTATAAAAGCTACTCATGACCATCTTTAAAGGCTACATAATCATTTCCGGAAACTACGAACTCCCACTCTCCTCCTATACACTGAAGTACAGCAGGGAGGAAGATTACCCTACCTGAACGAACTCAGAGACACAACCATGTATTCTTACTCACTCAAAACCTTATCTATACTCATAGTAGCTTTCATCATATTTATCTGCACAAAGACACATGTATGAGGTCATCTGGCTCTTTTAATAGTTCCATCTGCCTCCAGAGAATGAGTAAATACATCTTCATCCAATTGTTGTAACAAAGGCTCCTTCTCGCAAAAAATCTGTCATCATGGGGCGCCTGGGTGGCTCAGTTGGTTGAGCATCCTACTCTTGATTTTGGCTCAGGTCATGCTCTCAGGATTCTGAGATTGAGTCCTACATCAGGTTCCACACTCAGCATGGAGTCTGCTCGAGATTCTCTCTCTTCTCCCTCTGCCCCTCCCCCAACACACTCTTGGTGCTCTAAATAAAATCTTTTTTAAAAAATTATAAATAAAAAGAAATCTGTGTTCACACGTTATGAATTCATAAGCTTTTGTTAGAATGTAGAGAAAAAAAAATTAACCAAAACATCTACTAGGTATTCCAACATTATTGCACAGAAGTGCTAGTTGATCACTTTCTAAATACACACCACTGTATTAACCACAGCCCAGTGAAATAGATAAACTGTTTCTTTACCACATAATTTCAGAGTAATGAATTTACTACATCATTATTATTTAGAAGCTAAGTGTTAGATGTATAAGTATTGTTTTATAACTATTGAATGTAAACTTCTTTATGGTCTATGCACATGAAGCATTCATTTCATTCTTTTAAGAAGCAAAAACAGGGAAATTCAGGTATGCTTTGTTAATGGAGCAGTTTATCATACTCAGTACGATATCAAGCTATGATGAATCCAAGCAGCATTTCCCATCAAACATACATTTTAGCAACTAATACTCAGATATTAAGGGAGGAATATTTTTAAAGCATATTTTCAATCAACTTGCTGCTACATGATAAACACAAGTATCACCAGAGAAGTGTCACAGGTAATGAAATAGAAATACCCGGGGAATTAACCACTCTCTTAATAAGTCATAGCTAAGGTATATGTTTGTGATAGGGGTCTAACGTTCAGTTTTGTAAAGTTAAGTTGCATTCACTAGTAGTAATATTGGATAATCACTAATAATAATAATGGATAACTGTCACAGAATAGCTGAAGTACATCAAATTGTTGTATGACTAACAAGTAAAATATTATTAGAAAACAGATCTCCAGGACTAGACCAAGTCAAAGGGAAAAACCAAATATGATTACCTGTAATGACAACTCAGAGCAACACTAAAAACTCTGCTGAACAGAAGGCCCACAGTGGCCTCTTTTATTATTTAAATGAAAGACACTATAAACAACTCTTTGATAGTCCCATGCTGGGCTGTTGTTCTGGCCCAATCAGACTTGATTAGGAGTGCCCGTTCAGCCTTTATGAACACCTGTGTCTAAAGCCCACAAATAATTAGCTTAGCCATACCATTTCACTCTAATAATGGTGTAATTTGCCACGCCTTTCAGGCTCCGGACAGCTGGTGCTATTGAAAAGCACCTCAGGATTAAGCCCTGACTCCCAGGCCTGAGTCTTTGGGGGGGGGGGGGTTCTTAGGTATCCATGGCAACACACTTAGACTGCAAATTATCACCTTGAATAATAACTGGGACAATCTATTTTATTTGAGTTATCCATAGAAAAATATGATGCATAGAAAATCACTGGAAATCTCTAAAATAAACACAACATATACATATATTACTTTATCAATAAACTTACAAGATTGTGAAGGCCAAGGAATTTTTTAAAAAAACGTACCTGTTCAAAGTTCATTCCGTTCTTTAATATAGATCTATCAAAAGATAACCAAGGAAAAATGAGGTTCACTGCTGAATTTGTCAGTGCTAATTGATGTTGTTACCTACAGCTCCATGGAAATCAAAAGGTAAAATATTGTCTTGAAAAGCTCCTGAGTGGAAAGCAACTTTGTGACTGCTGTACTTTCATCTAAGTCCTAGAAGGTTATAAATTGGATGGCCTGGAAAGGCTGATGGCCATACTCTGATCTCCTGCAGTTTCCCAGCACTTCAGTTGGTAAGTTCCATTAACACAAATATGGCAGGCAGGGGGGGGCTAACTCATAACTCACTTCAAATGCTGGCCAGTGACATATCAACCTATGGAATTTGCCCGAGACCAAAAAGGCTATACCACATATGACTCAAACAAACAAAAAGGCTCTGCATATAAGTACATTTGTTTAGAATGGGAGGCAAATGGATATTCCTTTTCTGCTTAACAGAAAACTATTCATTGCATATAGATTAACAAATTTCAAGGAACTGCAGTTAAGTACAGTGCAGATTGCACAGGATACCATTGTGGTTAAATGCTTGAGCTCTGGAGACAGACTGCGTGGATACAATCTAAGCCCCACCATTTAAACTCATTGTACAACTTGGGACAAGCCAATTACCCCCTCCTTGCCTGCCTTCTCATCTGTACAATACGAGGAATACCTACTTCAGGGAGATAATGAGAATTAATGAGATGCTGTACATAAAAGGCTTTCTGCAATATTCTGGCACATGGTAAACAACAAATATCAGCTACTTTTACTCATTGTGATAGACTTGGAGATTTGCCACCCAGATCCCCCTCCAAGGAAAGACTTGTCTTTCCAGCTTGTCTCCAGCTATAAACTACCGAAGCATTTGCTACAGCTGCACAGTCTCTTCACCTCAATTCATGCACTTCTGGAATCAGCCCACATCCAGATGAATGACTAAGAAGAGGGTGTGACGATCCAGGCATCTTGATGCAGTAGAGGCCACCTCTGGAGTGAACTGTCTCTGGGTAACTAAGGCTCTGTTAAGACTGCATGGTAGTTCCACATCCCTTTCCTCCCAAGGTTACTGATCCCTAATAAATAACTTGCATGCTAAGCTCCCTCTTTTCTTCCATCTATGAGTACTTCTTTATTAGAAAAGAAATTAACCATTCACACTAGAGACTACAGAAGGAAATAAAGTTAGTCTTGCAATTCTAGAACAGAAAAAGTTCACAGAAAAGGATTCTTAAGTTTTCAAATCGTGGGAAAAGAAAAAGAGAGAGGGAATAATTTTGGATAGCGTTTCTCAAATTTGGCTTTTTTTCACAGATATATTTTTGAGAGAGGGAGTTGTGAATTTTCTATGATTGCATTTTATATTTGGTGTTTTATTGATAATCTCAACCAAATTAATGCACACTTGTTCAGGGTTACCACCTCAATAAACCATCTTGTTTGACAGTGTTGCCACATGATCACAGCATCCGCACTTGTACTTCTGATCCCTGTGACGCCAAGACCACCATGCTTAAATGTTCATGTGGAGGATCTCAGAGTAGATCCTCAGAACATGTCCTATGAGGTCTGGGGGTTGTCAAGGCTGAGAAAACAGGTTCAGAGCAGTGATTCTCAAGATAGAGCCATGTGATGAGGCTGGGACTGTAACCAGGAAGATGCATGTAGTTTGAAAAACACATTCAAAATACCTATTTATTTCATAATACAAACTCCTTAAAGCCAAACTCAAAAATACAATTTTGGCTGATGGGATGTAGCAGAAAACTGACTGTAGATTCACCCTAGAAGGCTTAGGATAAACTTCATTATGAGGCACTGGCTTAGAGTTAAAGGAGCCCAGAACAGGGAGAATGGGAAGAAACATGTGCCAAGGATGTCCTGTCAGCATATGACCTACAACACTGATAAACAGCACTGAAAATAATTCGTACATTTTAGATTTCAGAGAACATTTCGGGATATTGCAAAACAACAAAATCAACATTATTAAATTCAGTTTAACAAATGCTGTTGGTATTATGTCCTAGAGAAGACAAAGTAAAATAAGGTACAACTACTATTTCTTTAGGAACTGCCCAGAGTCAAGAAAAAGAGCATCCATTCCAAAGCAGATACCTACAACTCAACAGGCAATTACTCAGCAGGGTCACGCATAAAGTGCCGTCACAACAAAGCAAGGGACCAATAACCTCAGTGGTCGCACTGGTAAATGACACAGAGAAATACTGAAATTTTCTTTGGATCTTGAAAGATGAGTTAAGGATGAAAGTGAAAGGGAGGGCAGGTGCCCCAAATTGAAAGAAGAGCATAACTGTTAAAAAAAAAAAAAAGCGCTGGTGCATAAAAGCATTAAATTGCTTCAGAAGTTTGGAAAACAGCAAGAAGGCAAAAATGAAGAATTACCTGATGGGGTTCTATTTCAATGGTTATCTGAGGACAAGTGATAAGATGCTTTCAACATTATGCAAAGGACTCAGAGTTTTCCCTAGCAGGCACTAGGTATCTGGTCACTATTTTTTTAATATCAATAATCACTCTATGGTTCTAAAAGACTTTAGTAAGCCTGAGGGGTAGAGTGGACACCCAACAACTACTAGAATGCAGCTAAAATTCAAAAATAAAATCTGGCAATACAAGGCACTGTCAGGAATGCAGAGCCACTGCAACGCTCATGCACTGTTAATGAGGAAAGCATAACAATTTCCCATAAAATCTAGCCATACAGCTCTGAAGAATTTTGTGTTATCAAATGGTATGTTACGGGGGTGCCTGGGTGGCTCAGTGGGTTAAGCCTCTGCCTTCGGCTCAGGTCATGATCCCACGGTTCTGGGATCGAGCCCTGCGTCGAGCTCTCTGCTCGGCAGAGAGCCCGCTTCCTCCTCTCTCTCTCTGCCTGCCTCTCTGCCTACTTGTGATCTCTCTCTGTCAAATAAATAAATAAAATCTTTTTTAAAAAATGGTATGTTACGGACATCTAAGTTTGATTCTGTTATGATCAAAGCACAAATTCTGTATGCTTTCAACTCTTTTTAATCTGTTCAGGTTTGTTTCACAGCCCAGGATATGGTCTGTCTTAATACAGGTTTTTGTGGCCACTTGAAAAAACACATATACACTGCTCTTGCTCAGTACAATGTTCTATAAAATGTTCATTAGATCCTAATGGCTTATGGTGTTTCTTAAGTCCTCTGGATCTTTGGTGATTTTCTGTCTCGCAATTCTATCAGTCGCTGAGAGTGACGGATGTTGTGGCCCCCAGTCATAACCATGTATTTATGGGCTTCTCCTGTCTGGTATATCAGTTTTGCTTTATGGATTTTGAGGCTTTGTTGGTGGATGTGCACATAGTTGGTATAGTTGTCATTTGGCTAGATCTGTCCACTTATCATTATGTAATGACCTGTTTGCATGTAATAGTTTTCTTTGGTCTGGATTTTATTATTCTCTTGTCCTCCCTACTTTCAGACATTTCACAATTCCTGAGGTTTTTAAATTTTTTTTTATTTTTGAGTTTTTCATTAATGTTTGCATAATATATCTTTTCCTGTTATATTACTTTCAACCCATCTATGTTGTTGAACTTAGAGTTCTTTATTAATCAGCAGCTAATATTTGTGTCATTTTTCTTTGAAATCTATTCTGCCAATTGGTACCTACTGACGAGTGTATTTAGACATTTCTATTTAATGTAATTATTGGTATGTTAGTGTGTAAATCTGCCATATTGTTTTCTATTTGGTTCTTTTGTCTGTCATTCCTCTAATCTTTTTTCCTATTCCTCTTTTTTCTTGTATTCCTGTGGGTTATTTAAGATCCCATCTTGATTTATTTATATTGTTTTTGAGTACATATCTTTGTTCTGTTTTCTCCAGTGGTTGTTTTATGTATTACATAACTGCCTTATCACAATCAGCTAGTACTAACATTTTACCACTTCAAATGAAATTTGAAAATCTCATTTCCATTTAGGTCCCTTTACTTTCCCCAATCTCTAATTATTATCATGGTCTTGGTTATCAGGTAATGTTATAGTCCATTTAAATCATTAAATAGGATTTGTAAAACTCATGAAGAAAAGGATAGTGTTTAATCAGCCTGGGCTGCCATAAGGAAATACCAAAGCCTGGGTACTTAAAAACAGCCTCTTTGGATTAGGGTCCCACCATTATCTTCTAACTTAAACATTATCACCTCTTTGCAGGCCCCATCTCCAAATACAGTTATATTGTGGGTTATGGCTTCAACGTATGAAGTATGGGGTAGACACATTCATTCCATAATGGATAATCTAGTATATGTGCCCATACTGCTCTTCCTTCCATTCTTCCTTTTTCTTTCCTGATGTTCTAATATTCCTTCTTTGATCATTTCCTTTCTGTTTAAGGAACTTTTCTTTAAACCAGTTTTCAAGGGTAGACCTGAGAGAGGCAAATTCTTATAATTTTCCCTCATATGAAAATGTTATTTCCCCTTAATTCAGGAAAAACAGTTTTGCCAGCTGTAATTGACATTGCTTTTCTTTAAGCACTTAAAAAATACAGTGTCGAGGGGAGGAGTCAAGATGGCGGAGAAGTAGGAGGCTGAGATGACATCAGGCAGCAGGAGATCAGCTAGATAGCCTATCAAACCATTCCGAACACCTACAAATCCAACAGGAGATCGAAGAGAAGAAGAGCAAAAATTCTAGAAACAGAAAATCGACCACTTTCTGAAAGGTAGGACCAGCGGAGAAGTGAATCCAACGCGACGGGAAGATAGACCCCAGGGGGAGGGGCCGGCTCCCGGCAAGCGGCGGAGCACAAAATCAGAACTTTTAAAAGTCGGCTCCACGGAGGGACATCGCTCCAGAGGCTAAACTGGGGTGAAGACCTCACGGGGACAACGTGGACTCAGATCCCGCGGGGTCACAGAAGGATCGGGGGTGTCTGAGTGTCGCAGAGCTCACAGGTATTAGAGCGGGGAAGCCGGCTGCGGAGACAGAGCCGAGGTTTCCTAGTGGTCTGTGACACGGACCGGTGCTCTGTGCGAGGGGTCCCCACAAGATCCGGGGAGACTCCGACCCGGGAGAGCTCAGGGATCTACGGGTCCGGAGACTCCAGGTGGGACTCTGCCAGAGACAGAGACGCTTGGTCACAGGCTGGGTGAGCTCGGAGCTCCCAGAAGCCAGTGAGACGGGACTGATGACGCACGATTTTCTCTGAGCGCGGTCTGCGGGCACGCGCGGTCTCCGGGCACAAACGTGGGCTGGGGAGACCGGAGGGATTAAACACTTTTCTCTGAAGGCGCACTGAAGACTGGGGCCCCTAGCTCTCGGCTCCTCCGAACCGGAGATTGGGAGGCCGCCATTGTCATTCCCGTCCTCCAGAACTCTATCCTCCAGAACTCTACAGAAAGCGCGTTCAGGGAACAAAAGCTCCCGAAAGCGAACCTGAGAGGATTACTTAGCCCGGCCCCTGGTAAGGGCGGTGCAACTCCGCCTGGGGCAAAGACAC
>ML110110.1:31221-48425 GCA_003697995.1 Taxidea taxus jeffersonii | reverse complement strand
AAAATAATGTGTACTACCATTCTTCCACAATATGGCAACATCTCAGTTCCTTCCAGCTCTCCTACTCCTCTAGACCTGGCCCTTCTAAAATAGGCATTCTGTACTCTTTACTCAAAAAACTCTATGGCTATTTAAACTACTTAAAGATAGTGTTTTATTTGTAAGCAATTGCTCTGTAAGAAATTTTACTGAAGTCACGGGGATGGAAAAATCATGGTCAGATGCTCAAAAAGAAAAAGAACATTAAAATGAGGTTAGGGAATGAAACAGTCTATTTTAAAAGTAAACTTCACACCTCAGTATCATGAGAACTAACAACTTTCACAAAGCCACATTCAGTATGCTTCATATTATGAATCGTCTCCTGATGTCAGACTCTGGATATCTGAATTGGCCATGAGAAGACAACAAACACAGGGCTGCCAAAATCTAAAGGTAAAAGGGAGAACCTCTGTTTTTTTGAAATGAGAAACCACAAAAGATAATTTTTAAAAATGTTTATTTTATTTGTTCAGTGTTCCAAGATTCATTGTTTCACAAAAGATAATTTAAAATCTACATAGCATTCTCTCTATGCTCTCTGGAAAACAGCATGCCATTTCATACTTACACAAGGACTTCATCTACATAAACACATTAACATTAATTGGGTCTCCACTTACCTGTGTAGGAAAAATATTAGCATATTCCCTCTATTTTTAATGACATATATGGAGAAATTCATTAATTAAAAAGCTCAGGAAAGGATTCCTCATTTTTATATGTTGGTATAAAGATATTTCACCCCTTTCTCTCAGAAGTCACCACAAACAACAGAAAATACACAGAAGACAACAAACTCGATACTATATGAAGGAAAGGAAAATGCGCAGAGTGGCAGAAGGTGAAACCTGAGGGCCTGCAGATGGGACACCAGGCAGGAGGGAGCTGACCTACCCTGCAGATTCCGTGAAAAGGCTCGGGATTTTGGTGCAAAAGGAAAGAGATGACAGGCTTCTTGTCTGAAAATACTGAATGGTCCTTGAGAAAGCAGCTGCTGAGGATGAAAACTGTGATGGCCCATAGCAAACAAGCTGGCTTACCTTTAACAAGTTCCATTCAGATTCGTAGAACTTTTATTCTGTTTTCAATAAATTTTTAGTGCTTTACTCTTTTTTTTAAATTTTATTTATTTATTTGACAGAGAAAGAAAGAGCACAAGTAGGCAGAGAGGCAGGCGGGGGGGGGGGGGGGAAGCAGGCTCCCTGCTGAGAAGAGAACCCGATGTGGGGGGGGGGCGGGCGGGCGGGCGGAGAGGGGGGGACTGATCTGATCCCAGGACCCTGAGATCATGACCTGAGCCGAAGGCAGACGCTTAACCCACTGATCCACCCAGGTGCCCCCCCTAGTGCTTTACTCTCAAATGATCATCAGGGACTTAAGAAAAACTTCTAACATAAAGGACCAAAGTAAAAGGTGAAAAAAAATGAAACAAACTAGAACAAGTAAAAAATAAGAAATAGAATACTAGGAATAGACAAAAGGTTTTAACCTACACACACACACAAATACCTTCAGAGACATAAAAGATATTATATGCATGGGACAAGAGCAAGATTTTTTCCCAATAAAATAATTTTTAAAATTATTTTTTAAATAATTTAAAAATTTTTAAATTTAATGATGAATAAGATGAATAAGAAAGAGCTCTTGGAAAGTAACAATGATGCTAAAACAAAAATTTCAATAAAAAAGTTGGAAGATAGGGTGCCCGGGTGGCTCAGTCATTAAGCACCTGCCCTTGGCTCAGATCCCAGGACCCTGGTTCTCACTCCCCCAAACCCTCTGCTTGTGTTCCTTCTCTCACTGTCTCTGTCAAATACATAAAATCTTAAATAAACAAACAAACAAACAAATAAGTTGGAAGATAAAGTTGAAGGACCCTTGTAGAAAGTAGGACAAAAATAGCAAGAGACGGACAGCAGGAAAAACAGGTAAGAAAATCAGAGGACCAATGCAAAAGATCAAACACAGAACTAATCCAAGATCTACAAAGAGAAAACAGTGAGAATGAAATTATCAAAGAATACTTCCAAAACATGAACAACATAAATTCTACCTTGAGAGGGACACCTGGGTGGCTCAGTGGGTTAAAGCTTCTGCCTTCAGCTCAGGTCATGATCTCAAGGTTCTGGGATCGAGCCCCGCACCTGGCTCTCTGCTCAGCGGGGAGCCTGCTTCCCTTCCTCTCTCTCTGCCTTCCTGTCTGCCTACTTGTGATCTCTGTCTGTCAAATAAATAAATAAAATCTTAAAAAAAAATTCTGCCTTGAGAATGTTCACTGAGTACCCAGCACAATGGCTGAAGAGAGGACCTCACAAGGCAGATCACTGTAATATTTTAGAATAGAACATATAAAAGATCTTAAGAGATCCAGAGAGGAATAAAGAGGTCACATGCAGAAGTTCAGGAATAGGAATGGCATGGGTCTTAACTGCAACACTGGAAACTAGAAGACAACAGAGCAATGCTTTTAAAAGTCTGACGGGGGGCACCTGGGTGGCTCAGTGGGTTAAAGCCTCTGCTTTCAGCTCAGGTCATGATCCCAGGGTCCTGGGATCGAGCCCCACGTCGGGCTCTCTGCTCGTCGGGGAGCCTGCTTCCCCCCACCCTCTCTGCCTGCCTCTCCGCCTACTTGTGATCTCTCTCTGTCAAATAAATAAATAAATAAATAAAATCTTAAAAAAAAAAAAGTCTGACGGAAAACAGTTTTCAACCAGAGTTCTACAGGCAGCCAATTTATCATTCAAATGTGAAGGTACAATAGCTCATTAAGATATGGGACTGTGTGCTCTACCAAAATAACAGAATCGGCCACAAGAGCGGCATCAAGGGATCCAGCCCAGGCAAGAGGCAAAGAGAATGTACAGAATGACAATCCAGCAACAACCCAGACTGGACCTAGAGAACAGAGGAACCCTGAAGGAAGTTTTCCAGAGAAGGGAGAGGGAACTGGGAGATTCCAATCCCCCTAACTTAACTGTAAGGGCAATCTAAAGAAAGGCTGTTAAAGGATTTAGGAAGAATTAGAGACAAGCTCAAAGAAATCAACACTTATAATGAACAAAACATCCTAGATACCATATGAATTGGAGATGGTGGAATATTTAGAGCCCAGGTGATAAGTCCTTGTCCTAAAGTAATATATATTCTAATTGGGGAACAATCCATAGATATAATGTGAACCACTGTTTTTTAAAAAAAATTTTTTTACCAAGAACTATATAGTAAGAAATATTTCTTTTTTAAATATTTATTGTATTTATTTATTTGAGAAAGAGAGTTTGAGAGAGAGAAAGAAAGATTGAGAGAAAGCAAGCAGGAGAAGAGAGAGAGGCAGAGGATCTCAAGCAGACTCAGCACTAAGTGCAGAGCCCAGCTCGGGCTGGATCTTAAGACCCCCAAGATCAGGATGCAAGCTAAAATCAAGAGTTGGACGTTTAACCATCTGAGCCACCCAGGTGCTCCAAGAAATTTTTCTTACATGATGAGCCAGCGTGGTGCCACACACATATGCACACAACGCACGCATGCACACACACACACACACACACACACATCTGCAACAAAAGTACCACTGAACAATAGCACAGGTATCCCCTGCTTTTTGAAAGTCTGTATTATACCATGCTACTTTTATGAAAAACCTACTTCAGTTTCTGTTTTTGCTAATTGAAAGAAATCTGAAGAGGATTTTTGCTTTTACCAAAAAGGTGAAATGCAAAAATGGCATTCAGCATTTGTTTCGCAGTTAGCGTTTATGGAGAAAGTGCACACCCCAAGTAGCCAGAATGACATCACCAAGTTCTTTGCCCAGAACTACGCTCAGCATCTCAGCGTCAAGCTGCACCAGCTTTGAACTGTGTCTGAGCATCTCTGCTTCATTTACAATTTACTCTGGGCATCCATTAGCAAGATGTATCCTAAGGTATCAGAAAAGCCTAAGAAGTTATTTTTTGGATCTGGGAACATTTAAAATTGTTTCCATGTAAATTAATGGTAATTGCTTCTTTGCTTTACATCATTTTGTCTTACAAAACATTTCATAGGAGCCTACTTTTGGATTGTGGGGGAAACCTGTACTCCTTGTAATACACAACATATTCTGATATTTTCTATTTTATTCCAGGTTTTTATAATTTTTTTCTCTCTTTCTTTCTTTCTTCCTTTCTTTCTTTCTTTCTTTCTTTCTTTCGAGAGAGCATCTGCTCATGAAGGGAGGGGGAGAGGCAAAGGGAGAGGGAGAGAGAGAATCCTGAGCAGGACTGACACAGGACTCAATCTGATGGCCGTTAGATAATGACCCTGAGATTATGACCTGAGCAGAAATCAAGAGTTGATTTCTCTTGGACGCTTAACTGACTGAGACACCCAGGCACCCCATTATTCTAGGTTTTAAAATGCTGATCACAATCCACTAAACTGACTTCACAAGTCACTAATGGTTTGCAACCCACGGTTTAAAAAAAAAAACAGTGCAAAAGACTATGGTATGTTTTACTGAAAAGAGAAAAGAAAACACTTCTGGAGAATTGGAGGTGGCAAGAACAAAAGCAAAAAAATCAGGGACTTGATAGAAAAAAAATTTGAACTGAGTTTTCAAGAATGGATCATAATCTGACAGGCAATGAAAGGGAAGGCAGCTATTCCAAGTGAAGAGAAGGTAAGTAAAGGCTCAAATACAGCAAAACACAGGGTGTGCTAAAGTTAGGGCAGGGAAAATGGTAAGTCTGAATGAAAGAGACAAGTAGAAAACAGAAAGAGAGAGGTAGGTTGAAGACTAACCGTGAAAGGCTTGACAACTCTGCTGAGAAGTCTAATATAATTCTGATAGCAATGGAGATCCAATGAGTAGATCCAAGGAAATGCTCCAAGGGGGTTGGGGGTGTTAGGAAACCACAGTGATGTCTATACCACCTCAGTGAGACTTATTAATTTTGTATGCATAAATTACATAAATTAAAAGCAACATAATATGTGAATAGAAGCTGAGCAGTGAAACAACAGAAGCTTATTTTATTCATTGTGATTTTTTTGCTTCTTAAAACTTCCATGAAATAAAAGAATGAATTTATTTGAATAATTTAGACCCTGAGGAAAAAAGGAAGTAAGTCTCTGATAGGATAAAGAAATATCCTTTCTTTTCTTTCAGATCTACTATACTAATACTGATGGCTCCTTGTACCTAAGATCTACCCTTAAGAAACTTCTCTCATTTTCTTGAGCATACCAGCCTCTCTTTCCACTAAACTTCTGCACTTGTTGTTCCTTGAACCTGTAATGCACAACCCATTGACTGCTGCCAAGTTAGATGTCACCAAGCCTAAGAAGCCTTCTCTGATCCCATAGCTGGGTTAGATGCTCCTGCTGTGAACTTGGGCTCCAGGAGTACTTCCCCTGTCCTAGCACATTTTGCCCTGAATTATAATTATTTGCCTTCACAATTAGACTGGAATCTCCATGAAGGCCAAGGTTATGCTGAGCTTGATTATCACGAAAGACCCATGCACTGCTCCAGTGCCTAGCCCATAGGGAGCACTCAGTAGATATTTAATGAACACAAAGTTTTTGTTTAGGGTACTGACATATAATTTGAAAGTCTCTACCCTGATGCTAAAGCCTAGATTGAAAAGTCAAAATCTGGTTCAAGTAAGAACAACCAATCTGTATTAACTGCTTAGCAAGTAAGTGGATCTAATTGTACAGAATGATTCTGTAGAAGTTGGTGCCCAAAATTAGGTTGAATAGGTAAGACAGGGTGAGGAGTTCGGACTTGAACTAATAAAGAGCTATTGTAGGTTAAGAAAGACAGACATGCAATTAAAATAGGGCTTTAAAAAGATTAATCTCTTCTGGTATGCAAGATAGAATGGGGTAATTTTTTTCTTCCATTTTTTTAGCCTGTTTTTTAAAGTATGAGCAGATGGCCAGACTAACATGAGCAATTAACCACAAAGACCCAGTCTGCATAGACTGAGTTTAGTATTCCTCAATTCAACAAATATTTTTTGAGATTCTACTATGTTCTATGAGCTGTACTATATTAAATCAAATAACTTCATATACTATAACCTGACCTTTAATGAAATGGGTACAAATTGTTGAGAGCTGAGCCACATTAATGTCAGTATTCTGGTATAGTAGGGGGAACCTACGGTGCTTAAGTATAAATGGGAAATTGTCTACATAAAATGACTGAATTTAATGTTATTTTCATAGAACCAAGCCATATTACTTATTTTTTTTCTTATGCTATTAGTGCTCCTATATTGATAAATAATTATATTTTATTTTATTATTATTTTTTAGATTTTATCTTATTTATTAATTTGACAGAGAGAGAGTGAGAGCACAAGCTGGGAGACAGAGAGAGGGGAAGAAGCAGGCTCTCTGCTGAGCCTGGAGCCCGATGTGGGGCTTGATCCCAGCACCCGGGATCATGACCTGAGTGGAAGGCAGTTGCTTAATCAACTGAGCCACTCAGACACCCTGATAAGTAATTTTAATAACAACTGTGACTTCCACCTCTGGAAAAAAGCACTCTTTTAAAGGTGTCCAGAGGGAGCTCAACACTTTCTGATGGGCTACAAGAGATAATTCCAATACAATAATCTGTTAGGATAAAAGTATCCAGAGGTTACAGGGGAAGCACAGAGGAGAGGCAAGTGGTTATGTTTTGGGAGACAGTACAGCAAGGAAAATGAAAGTTAAGGAAGATGTCCTAAAGAAGGTGGCTCTTGAGCTGAGAACTAGTAAGTGGACAAGTTAGTGAAGAGCAGAGGACCAGTATTCCAAGCTGGACACATAGTATGTGTGGAAGTAATTACTACTGGAGTTGAGAGCATGAACCTGAAAGAGCTAGTAAATAAGTAAAGATCAGAAGATCACAATGAGACTGATAAGCCAAGCTAAAGACCTTGGACTTGATTATATAGGAAATGAAGAAGATGTTTGTGTGTAGGAATGACAATGATCATTTCTTCACTTTAAATCACTTTGAAAGAATTATAGAGAATGAATGAAGATGGGGCAAGATCAAGATGGGGTTAAAGAAATCTAGAGAAAGAGGCAAGAGATGATGAAGTCCTCAAGAGGCTATAGCTGACATAGAACTGACGAGAAATATGTAGACAATAAGGGAGACAAAGAAGTCTAGAATGCCTCTCAGGTTGATAGGGATACCATAAATTGAATAGTGGTAATAAAAGGAAGACAAATTAGTGGAAAGTGGTGATGGGGCATCAGGAGGAGGATAGAGAAGACATACTTTGTTTGATATATGTTGAGTTTGAACTACCTGTAGGGTAGCACTATGTGATACTAGTTATCTGGTACTAGGCAATTGGACATATCGGTTTGAATGGCAAAGGATAGAGGTCATGTAGGAGCCATGATTTGGAATTCATATGCAAAAGATGCATGTAAACCAGAGGAGTAGCTCTAATCACTCAATGAGAGCTTGTGTAGTCCAAAAAGGGTAACCGGCTGAAAATCAGACTCTTGGGGACACAACTGGGGGAATAGGCTTATCATCTTTAAGCTTAGGTCAAGAATAATCTCTGAAGAATCATTTCTTTGCCATTCTCCAGATCTCTCTCTCTTTCCTAAAGCTTCTTAGGACTTATGAAGGGAAAATTGTGGTATATGTCTTTCTTTGAAGTAATTAACAAGAGAAATAAAATTAAAGTCATAAAATTTTATCCATTAAGAATATAGTAGCCCCCCCCATCTGTGGTTTTGCTTTCTGTGAGTTTAGTAACCCATTGCAAACTACAGTCTGGAAGCAGATGATACTTAAATGTGTCATCAGGTCAATATTAGCCTAACGCTATGTTACAATGCCTACATCATTCACCTCACATCATCTCATCACATAGGCATTTGATCATCTTACATCATTACAAGAAGAATGTCAAATACAGTATAATAAGATATTTTCAGAGAGAGCACATTCATGTAACTTTTATTACAGTATATTATTTTAATTGTTCTATTTTATTATTAATTATTGTTAATCTCTTATGGTGCCTGATTTATAAATTAAGCTTCATCATATATATATATATATGCATAGGAAAAACATAATAGATATAGGATTTGCTATTATCCTTGGTTTCAGGGATCCATTGAAGGTCTTAGAACTTATGACCTATAGATATAGGAAGACTAGTATATTATTAATTACTGACATTTTTGAGCACTACCATATCACAAGCACTGTAGTAAGTGCTTTACAAGTATTATTTGTTTTACACTTAATAGCAAACCTATGAGATATGTCCTATTACTATGACTATTTTACAGGTGAAAAACTCAGAGGCGGCTGAACCACTATTTTTTTTTTTAAGATTTTATTTATTTATCTGACAGACAGAAATCACAAGTAGGCAGAGAGGCAGGCACAGAGAGAGAGAGAGGCAGGTTCCCTGCCGAGCAGAGAGCCCGATGTGGGGCTCGATCCCAGGACCCTGGGATCATGACCTGAGCTGAAGGCAGAGGCTTAACCCACTGAGCCACCCAGGTGCCCCTGAACCACTATTTTAAAGTCTGGGTAAGTCCAGAATGCCCATTCTTTTTTTAAAAAATTTATTTGTTTGTTTGTTTGTTTATTTGAGAAAGCAGGGGTAGAGTAGAAGAGGGAGAGAGAATCTCAAAGCAGACTTTGCACTGAGCGTGGAGCCCAAAGGAAGGCTCAATCTCACAGCCCTGAGATCATGATCTGAGCAAAAACCAAAAGTCGGACGCTTAACTAAACGAGCCAGGTACTCCCAGAATGCCCATTCTTAACCACATTTAAGTATAATTTCTCAAAGGAGCTGAAAGAAATGAGTTGCCCAAGGCAACCTGCTCCTTCTATGCATAACATGCTTGTCATTGACATTCATTCCATTTGTGACCATCTTGCATACATTTTAAAGAAGTATTCTGTTTTTACATATGACTATCTAAAAGTTTGAATAAAGGTTCTATTAAATGCCACAGTCCAAAGATTCAGTCTGCTTTAATTATGAAAGAGAAATATTAAAATCAAAACCTGAGCGGTAAACTTCAATGACAGACATTAAAATAAAAGAAAATAGCTCTTTAAACACAAAATGTTAAGTCTATGGCTAACTACCTGAGATGAAATGAGAAAGCACTCCTTGCTTTCTACCTGTATAATGTCTGAAAGTCAATACTGTCCTCCAGGATAGGGCTAGACCTTGGGGGTCCTAGAAAGGCTTAAGGGCAAATGCTGACCAACAATATAGTCTTTAACACAGTCCCTTACCCAGAACCTTCTCCAAGTGACCCAAACTTTATATTTTAATGATTAGAAAGTTCATGAGAAGAGACTTCCATTAAATATACACAGGATCCTTTTCACAGAGGATTTGATGAATCCATCATTTTAAGAGAGCTGTGCCTGGCGGATTCTTCTACTACTGTACATACTTACACAATAAACCATAATGACTCATAACCACCATCCATTACCTTGGTGTTTCGCAACTTGTTTTCCACTTTTCCCTCCTTTTAAAACTGAACTTAAGGCAATGTACACAGAATTATAATAAATGAACGTTAATAGCAAGAGTTTAAGATTTAAAAAAAGAAAAAAACCCATGGTATATTTGAATGGCTCGCCTCTCGGCTTTTCCATTAAAAATTACATAGATATTTAAAGTGTACTGTATTCTCTTAATGGAGGCGGAAAAAATTGTTTTCGCTCTCATAATGTTAACAATTCTTAAACAAGGATGTTGCATATCGGTTTGATAGGATTTCAAATCTACTTGTGTAGATTTGAAACTGTTCTTAAGAGTAAAGTTGTTTTGATGTGAGAATGAAGTAAGTTGTGTCAGGATTTCATCATCTCATCCATTACTATTGATAAGCACTCCATAGCTGGGCTGCTGAGGGCCATGCTTGGGGCTTATCAATAAATCATAAGAAGCAGCAACTTATAGCAAGGGGACATTTAGACTATAAACACGGAGAGTCTGTGAAGACTGTGAGTATTCAGTCTGGCAAGGCTACCCTTTGCTAATCTAAATAGCTCTCCCAAGACCCCATGAGCTGGTGGATCCTGGTGCAGGAAAGGCAACTCTTTTTTACTGACAGTGGTGAAAACTGCAGTGGCCCCATGAAGAACATCTTTTCCACCAGCGTCAGTGCCACTGTTCCTTACCAACATGCTCCAGCAACAAAGGTCTTTTACTTCTGTTCTGGCTGCATAACATCAGCTCTCGGTTGGCAGAGCTCTCTCTCCTGAGTACCAACTATATAAAGGTATACCTCAACTAAATTTGGACTTTATTTCTTTCATCTTCCCTTGCCTGGAACAATAATGTGATTTTTGATTTTTCATTGTTTTGGAGTTTTTTATTTCTTTGTTGGCTTATTAAGAGACATTATCCTAGGGACGCCTGGGTGGCTCAGTTGGTTGAGCGGCTGGCTGCCTTCGGCTCAGGTCATGATCCCAGCGTCCTGGGATCGAGTCCCACATCAGGCTCCTTGCTCGGCAGGGAGCCTGCTCCTCCCTCTGCCTCTGCTTGCCTCTCTGACTGCCTGTGCTCTCTCTCTCTCTAACTAATAAATAAATAAAATCTTTAAAAAATTAAAAAAAAAAAGAGACATTATCCTGTATGCTACTACTCCAATATCCACTGGAGTAAACCGGGAGCTGGAAGTATAGTGGATTTTCACTGGCTAGGCTGTTGAGTTCGAGAGTGAGAGTGCAAGGTCTGCCTCTTTCTATTGGGTCTGCAGTTGACTACGAGTAATAGGGTGTGAGAGCTCTGCCTGCTGAACCTCCTGACTCCATTTTAGTGAGGTTTCCCATTAATTTTACATTGGTAAAGACAAACTCCGTCTTGGAGCATAATTTGCCTCCTAAGACCAAACAGTATACTACAGTGATATTGTGATTTATATTAAGAAATACATATATTGGGGTTTTGTCAGTCTCTGGCAGAGCTCCTTAAGTGATAAAAACAATAAAGGTGAAACAGGTGTCTTTTTAAAAAAGATTTATTTATTTATTTGACAGAGAGAAACACAGGGAGAGAGGGAACACAAGCAGGAAGAGTAGGAAAGGGAGAAGCAAGCCTCCCCCCACCCCCAGCAGAGAGCACATTGGGGGTTCCATCCCAAGACCCCGGGATCATGACCTAAGGCCAAGGCAGATGCTTAATGACTGAGTCACCCAGGCACCCTGAAATAAGCATCTTTTGTCATTCATATAACAAGCCTGTTTCAATCACACTTGAGTTAATGTTAATGAGGTGACTTCTGGAAAACCCCAAGGTAATATAAGGATAGGGACTGGTTGCCAGGGGGAACCAAGCTGATTAGATCAGAGGGTTGGAACTTTCAGTCCTACCTACCAACCCACCTCCCACCTCTCGGGAGGGGCTGGGGTTTGAATAAATTCTATACACTTAATAGAACAACCAATGGTCAATGACTTCATCAACCATGCCTACATAATGAAGCCTCCATAGAAAACCAGAAGGACAGGATTCAGAGAGTTTCCAAATTGGGACACAAGAAGGTGTGGGGCGAGAGTGGTGCACCCCCAACTGAGGGCATCCCTCATCCCTTCCCACATACCTTGCTCCATGCATCTCCTTCATTTGGTTGTTCCTGAGTTATATTCTTTTATAATAAACTGGCAATCTAGTAAATAAACTTTTTTTTCCCTGAGTTCTGTGAGCCACCCTAGCAAATTAATCAAACATGAGGAGGGAGTCGTGGGAAATTAATTTATAGCCTGTTGGTCAAAAGAACAGGTAATACCCTGGCCTTGCACTTGTTGGCTGAAGGAAGTGGGACAACAGTTCTATAGAACTGAGCTCTGAATCTGTGGGATCTCCAGCTAGGCAGTATCAGGATTGAGTTAAATTGTAAGACACCCAGTTGGTGTCTCAGAATTGCTTGGCATGTTGAAAAAGTACCACATATTTATGACCAGAGTACAGAATTGTTCAGAGTATTGCATGTAAAGGAAAACAAGAGTTTTTTCCTTCACAACTATATGAATATGATTCCATACAAGCACTGGCTTCCTTTTAAAATAAAAATGACCAACCATACTAATTCATTATCTAATTACCACACCATACATCAACATTTCAAAATGGTGAAAATGCTCCTAAAATTTACATTATCGCTAATTTCTTTGCTAGAAATCACACAGATGGAGAAAATATAACAAAAAGCAGCAATTGTTTCTCCAACAACTTTGCTCAGAGCCACACTTCCAACCTACTTTTCACTTTCCTATAGTACATTCCACTCGTACATTTTAGAACTTTTGCAAATTAAGTTAGAAGTACTTGTTCACCTCAATTCATCTCTCGTGAATGGCTGTGTGGAACTCTAAATTTAAGCACAACTGAATTACTGTTCTCTGATTAGTGTAGAATAATTATTGGATTCATGGCAAAGCCAGGCTAAATGACACAGTAAAGAAACCCTTTGTTTTCAAATAAATCAGTGGTTGGCTTTAGATAATGCTATAAAGAATCTTATTCATGTAGTGTACCCTAGTTAAAATTGTAGAAGTTGAGAACAACAACAAAACTTCCACTTCTATTAAAATAATAATCTTTATTTAAAGCTTTTTCCTCTATATGGATTCTATAGAACCACTGCATTTTAGAGGTAGAAGGAAATCTGAGTAACTTATAATCAAAGAAAATCAAGTGACTTGCTAAGGATCCCTTAATAAGTTAGAGGCAGATCTAACATTGTAACCTTGGCTTTCTAAATTCCCTACACAAGGCTATTAAGCATTATAGAATATTATGGATAAGTTATTATCAGCCGACATTTATCATAGTCCTACTTTGTGCCCTTTCCTATGCCAAGCACTTTTACATCCATCATCACTTTTCTAAGTCAGCTCATAAGATTTTTAAAAGCTTAACAAAACAATCACATTCACTCCTTTAGATGTTTAGTGTTGCCAACAGAAAATATTGCCACATGATCTAAACGGAAAGAGGAAATTCAATTACTGTAATAACTATACTGCTTAAGAGGATGTGTCCCAATGACACACTTCACTCTCAGAAATTCCCTCCCAGGGGTGCCTGGGTGGCTCAGTGGGTTAGCCTCTGCCTTCAGCTCAGGTCATGATCTCAGGGTCCTGGGATGGAGCCTCATATCGGGCTCTCTGCTCAGCAGGGAGCCTGCCTCCCTCCTCTCCCTCTGCCTGCCTCTGTGCCTATTTGGGATCTCTCTTTCTGTCAAATAAATAAATAAAATTAAAAAAAAAAAAGAAATCCCCTCCCAGAGGTAGATAAAGATTCAGAAAACCTACAAACTCATTTCTGTGTACTGGCTTCTTTGCCAAGGACCTATAAAGACTTCTATAGCTACCTCCTCCTCCTTCATCCACTTCTATACTTTTTCTGTATCACATTCTTTTTGATTCTTCTATAGCTACTCTTTGTTCTCCAATCTATGCTTTCTCCTAAATTGCTGTTGCCTCTGATAATCCAAAAATCTGGATAATCAGGAAATGATGTAAACTTTTTCATCTGCATTCTGACCCACATCCTTTTTTTTTTTTTTTTTTTAGATTTTATTTATTTGAGAGGGAGAGAGAAAGAGCACACACACACGAACTAGTGGGAAGAGAGGGTGGCAGAGGGAGAGGGAGAAGTGGACTCCTTGCTGAGCAGAGAGCCCAATGCAGGGCCCAATTCCAGGACCCCAAGATCATGACCTGAGCAGAAGACAGAGGCCTTAACCCACTGAGCCACCTGGGCGTCCCCGACCCACACCCTTTATCTACCTAGGCCAAATGTCCTTCCAAAATGGTCACTGTTAGAGGACAGGATTCATCAAATCAGAGATCATTCTAACTATGGTTAAAAAAAAAAAAACCACTGGTGGGGGGAAGAGGGGTTGGGAGAGGATGGTGGGGTTACATTATATGTTTAAATAAAGCTTAAATAAAAAAACCACTAAAATGTGGGTATTTGCTTTTTTATAAATAATAGTCTACTTTTTTTTTTTAATTTATTTGACAGAGAGAGAGAGATCACAAGTAGGCAGGGAGGCAGGCAGAGAGAGAGGGAAGCAGGCTCCCCGCTGAGCAGAGAGCCCGACGCAGGGCTCGATCCCGGGACCCCAGGATCATGACCCGAGCCGAAAGCAGAGGCTTAACCCACTGAGCCACCCAGGCGCCCCAATAATAGTCTACTTTTAAAATGCATTATAATTGTAATTTCTATATATGCTACAAGGCAAAGTAAAATTATATTGTCTTCACAAACCCACTGCACTAAAATGTTCAGCATTTTTAGTTGAGGGTAAGAATTTACTGGTATTCATGTATTTATGTATTTTAAAACTATTTTTATTTTTATTTTTTAAAAGATTTTATTTATTTATTTAACAGACAGAGATCACAAGTAGGCAGAGGGGCAGGCAGAGAGAGAGAGAGGGAGAGGAGGAAGCAGGCTCCCTGCTGAGCAGAGAGCCCAATGCAGGGCTCCATCTCCAGACCCTGGGATCATGACCTGAGCTGAAGGCAGAGGCTTTAACCCACTGAGCAACCCAGGTGCCCCTAAAAACTATTTTTAAATTGCCTGTATTAACTGAATTTCACATGGCCTTTCTACCACTGCAAATTCTGAAATGTGTATTTCAAAGAATTCGTGTAGGTCTAGATCAAATAATGTTACCACTAAAAATGAAAAATAAGGGGCACCTGGGGGCTTAGTCAGTTAAGGGCTGCCTTTGGCTTGGGGTCCTGAGATCAAGCCCCAGGTCCTGAGATCTGCTTCTCCCTTTGCTCCAACCCCTGCTTGTGCTCTCTCTCTCTCTCTCTCTCTCAAATAAAATAAAATCTTTTTTAAAAATGGGAGAGAGAAAATGAAAAATAAGAAAATTCAACTATTCACCAGTTCTGGTTAGTGTGAAGATGTGGTGCTATTTGTTACATTTTTGCAGTTGTCACCTCCACCACATGTTAGCAAGTAAACCCATAATTCCTAACAGGTAAGTTGATCAAACAAGAGTGTTGATTCATTTGAGACGAGTGTCAATACTGTTTGAAAAAAATATTTTAGTGTACTTTATTAGCAAATCTTATCACACAGACACAAAAGAATCATGGACCTGAGAAAATATCACTGAACTTAAGTTACATTTAAATTTTAATATTAAAAAATAATGAAGTAAATAATTTTTAAATTTAGTTTTGTTTAAATAGCCCACTAAACATTATAAGTTCACATTTGAGTCTTTTATCTTGACAGTGAATTTTTATATTTATATTAACATGAAACATTAAGAGTATTAAGGAGAAAATCTAAGCCGAATATCCGTAAGGAAGAAGACATGAACAATACTATAAACCAATGAGACCTAACAGACATCTACAGAATAGTCCTACCAACAGGATCAAAATACATAATCTTCCCATGTACACATGAAGCATTCTCTAGTAAAGTCCATATATTAGGCCATAAGGCCTCATTTAATTTAAAGAGACAGAAATCATATATGTTCTCAGACAACAATGGATTTAAACTAGAAAGCAGTAACAAGAGGAAATTCAGCAAATCCACAAATATGTGGAAATTAAACAAACACATTCTTATGTAACCAAGGGGTCAAAGAAGAAATCACAAGAGAGGGGGAAAAAAAAAAAAAAGAATCACAAGGGAAATTAGGAAATACTTTCAGATAAATGAAAATGAAAACACAACAAACCAAGCCTTCTAGAATTCAGCTAATACAATGTTTGGTGGGAATTGTGTAACTGTGAATGCCTACATTAAAAAGGGAAAATCTAAAAATCAATGGCTTAACCTTCTACCTTAAGAGACTAGAAAAAGAAGATCAAGGTACACCCAAAGCAAGCAAAAGGAAGTAAGTCATAATGATTAGAGCAGAAATCAATGAAATGGAGTATTGAAAAACAACAGAGAAACCAAAAGTTGGTTCTTTGAAAAAAAATTAACAAGGTTGACAAACCTTTAGCCATACTGATCAAGAAGAGAGAAGACTCATTACTAAAATAGGGAATGAATGGAAACATCACTGTCAATCTCAGAGAAGTAAAAAGACTTTTAAGGAAATACTATGAACAGTTAGTTGTACACCAACATATTAGATGACCTAGATGAAATGGAAAAATTTGTAGAAGGGAAAAAACTACCAAAACAAACAAGAGAAATAGAAACTATCTCAATAGATATGTAAGTAGAGAAATTTCCTACAAATAAAAGCCAAGGTCTAGTTTAAAGAAAAATTAACATTAATCTTTCATAAAATCTCACTCCCCCCAAAGAAAAAGAAGAGGAAGGAACTCATTCAAGGAGGCCAGTATTACTCTGACAGTACAATCAAATAAAGATATCACGAGAAAAGTATAGATCAATATAGGTGCAAAAATCCTCAACAAAATACCAGCAAACCAAATCCAGCAACATATAAAAACTATTCTATACCATGACCAAATGTGATTTATTCCAGGAACAAAAAGCTGGATTAACATCTGAATACCAAGCAAATGTAATATACTATATTAACAAAATAAAGGACAGAAACTACCCAATCATCTCAATAGAGGCAGAAATAGCACTTGAAAAATCTAACACTCTAATACTAAAACCATAGCAAACTAAGAAGAGAATTTCCTCAAGCTAATAAAGGGCATCTACAAAAAACTCACAGCTAACACTACATGTAATGATGAAAGACTAAATGCTCTTCCCCTGTTACCAGGCATGAGACAAGGACATCAGTTCTCTTCCCTTCCATTCAACATTGTACTGGAGGTTCTAGCCAGAGCAATTAGGCAAGAAAAAAATTATAAAAGGCATTTGGATTGATAAGGAAGAAGTAAAACTATTTCTATGTGCAGATAATATGATCTTGTATATAGAAATCCTAATGAATCCACCAAAAAACTATTCAAACTAATATATAAATTAAGCAAGATTAAAAATACAAGGTCAATATTTAAAAATCAATTGTACTGGGTGCCTAGGTGGCTCAGTTGGTTAAGTGTTTGCCTTTGGCTCAGGTAATGATCCCAGGGCCCTAGGACAGAGTCCAACATTGGGCTCCTTGCTCAGCAGGGAGTCTGCTTGTCCCTCTCCCTCTGCCACTCCCCCTGTTTGTGCTCTCTCTGACAAATAAATAAATAAAATATTTTT
>ML110110.1:0-30821 GCA_003697995.1 Taxidea taxus jeffersonii | reverse complement strand
TTTATTTATTTATTTATTTATTTATTTGACAGAGAGAGAGAGAGATCACAAGTAGGCAGAGAGAGAGGGGGAAGCAGGCTCCCCGCTGAGCAGAGAGCCCGATGCCGGCGGGGTTCCATCCCAAGACCCTGAGACCATGACCTGAGCCAAAGGCAGAGGCCCAACCCACTGAGCCACCCAAGTACCCCAAGTGTAATAGATTTCAGAGTATGTTGTGGGTGGGTTTATTCTGTCCTCTTCATTCACTATCTGTGACCTTTTACTTATTTTTAAACTCTTCTAATCATGTGAATTTCCTCAATTTCTTTCTTACCATCTTTGCCCAGAACATAAATACATTAGATAATGGATTAATATGACTTGAGACACAAAATGTTCTTTCATTCTTACTTAAACAGGAGCTCATCCCAGGAACTGCCAAGGCACATGATATAGCCATTAGCTAATTTCCATCACAGATTAGCATAATGATAGACTGTACCTGCCGATGGCTCGATCTCCAGATTTGTATAAGTGGTGCTGATTATCATCTTTAAGTGATTTTAGACAACAGCATGACAACAGCATCTGTTAGAGTTGGCAAAGTTCACTGGGCACTGGTTGCTAAAAGTAGGAGTTTAATACCTCTGCAGATACCAACAGAAAACATTCAAAACTTGTACATTCAGAATTTTAACCCATTTAGTAATTAAATTTAGAATTTTAAGCACTTGCCTATTAAGCAAGAAATACATGATATTTAAAACATTTTCAGTCAGCTTTATTCCTGAAGTCTGGCACCAGTTACTAAATTAAAACAAAGAAGTCTCAGAATAATAAGGTAAAACTGAAAAACCAGTCTTTAAACTCATTTAACCAGTACCTCAAGAGTAGATGGTAATCTGCAATATCTGTTAATCAATTCTGCCTGTTCTTTCAGATGGGGGGTTTAAGCCAAGTCAGCCTTTACCCCCTCCTCAAAGGCCCAGGAGACCTCCTAGTAAATCCAGGTAGAAGTGTTCAGATCAGCTCTACCCTGTGCTGCCTACATATAGCTCCCTTCAAAACCTCACTGAGCCCCAATATGCCCATCTGTAAAAGTACTCACTTACTCCCCAGCGTTATTCTGAATATTTAATAAAATAACGTCTTGGGGTGCCTAGGTGGATCAGTTGTTTAAGTGTCCAACTCTTGATTTCAGCTCAGGTCATGATCTCAGGGTCCTGCGAAAGGGCCATGCACTGTCCAGCTCCCTGCTCAGCACGGAGTCTGCTTGTCTCCCTCTCCTTTTGCCCCTCCCCTTGTGCACAATCATTCTCTCTCTCAAATAAATAAATAAATATTTAAAAATAATAATGATAATGTCTTAAAACATCTAGTACATGATCCATACTCAACAAATATTAATTCCTTTTTCTTTGCTCTTCCCAAAGTAAAATACAGGTCACAAATGACAAAAACTACAAAAGTCCAGATGAAAGAAACTTTTTGGCTTAGTGTGTCCTAAAAAGAGCATAATTATCTAAATGTTAAAGGAAACCAACCTTTATTTTCTAAGAGTATCCAATTCATATACTCTTAAGTAGGTAAATTATAACCATGATGATAAAATACAAGATACCACGGGGAAAAAAATCAACTAACTTTGCACTAATTATGTTGTTATTATCTGGCAGTTTTATTAGGAAACAACTGAGTATCCAGTTGTCAGAATATTGCAGACAATTTCAGTTAAATGATTCATCAAATATGCCAACAAGAACTTAAGGCTTGGCTGTATTTGTAGTATCAGAATTTCCTAAGAGAAGGCTTCATAATGAATCTTAAGACACCACACTTGAGAAAGCAGAAGGGAACAGGTCAAGATCCCCACAAAAGACTAGACTATACAAGGATTATTTTAAAAAGATTTAAAACAACAACCTTTGAGAAAGAGAGACAGACTTTTAATTATAGAGATGGTTACCAGAAGGAAGATGGGTGGAGGGATGGGTTAAATAGGTGATGGGAACTAAAGACTATGAGTGTCACGATGAGCACTGAGAAATGTATAACATTGCTGAATCACTATATTGTACACCTGAAACTAATATAATACTGTATGTTAACTGGAATTAAAATAAAACTTAGGGACACCTGGGTGGCTCAGTTGGTTAAGCAGCTGCCTTCGGCTCAGGTCATGATCCCAGCGTCCTGGGATCGAGTCCCACATCGGGCTCCTTGCTCAGCGGGGAGCCTGCTTCTCCCTCTGCCTCTGCCTGCCACTCTGTCTGCCTGTGCTTGCTCTCGCGCTCTCTCTCTCTGACAAATAAATAAATAAAATCTTAAAAAAAATAAATAAAATAAAATAAAACTTAAAAAAAATAAGATATATAAAATCGTGCTACCGGAAAATAATAAAACACCTTTCTTGAAGACATATGGGAAAGGGAAAACAAAAGGATAGATTTATTTTCTCTAAGCCAGGAAACCAATAGACATGATTTTTAAAATGATTTTTACAATGGGTTACATATTGACATGGTTCAAACCAAGAGAACATAAAAGACACGGTAAAAAGTCTGCTTCCCACCTGTGTCCCTACCCAGTCAACTCTCGCCACCCAATCCTAAATAAACACTGTTAATTTCTTAGCCTTCCGGAGTCTCTCTATGCTTAGACAAGAAAGCAAAAATATATCCTTTTCCTTTCCTTGTTTTTTTTCTACACAAAAGTAGCAATTTATAAATAACATTCTTCATTCCAAAGGCAAATTTTTAATCCTAAATGTCCAATGAAAGCAACAAATAAATTCAACAGGACAAGGACTGTTGTTCACACAAGTGAACTTTTAAAAAGCAAAACATAGGGTGCCTGGGTGGCTCAGTGGGTTAAAGCCTCTGCCTTCCGCTCAGATCATGATCTCAGGGTCCTGGGATTGAGCCCCACATCGGGTTCTCTGCTCAGCAGGGAGCCTGCTTCCACCACCCCCAACTCCCCCCACCCCGCCGCCTACTTGTGATTTCTGTCTGTCAAATAAATAAATAAAATCTTAAAAAAAAAAGGCAAAACATAAATGATGTTAACGTCAGTGGGAATCAGAAATAAAGGAAATCTAAAAGAGGAAACAAAATTCAAAGAGAAAAGATAGTACAGTCTCATAAATCTCTTAAAAAATGTTCTCTGCTAAAACATGCGAGTGTCTTATCTTTCATTAATTAAAAAGAAATAACTCCTTTACAGACAAAAATATTTTAACCAAATATTCATGAGAAGGGAGAGTAGGGGTAAAAGGAGATCAATCAGAAAAGAGAGCTACTTATGTCAGAATGGATTAAATGCCAACTATGTACACAAAGAACTACAAAAATAAGAACCACTCTTAAAATTATAGCAAAGTCTTAATTTCTGAATGTTTACTAACCCAGTTCATATTAACGAATGATAAAGAACTTTCCTGTTTAAGTCAGCATCAATTTTAGCATTAGGTTGTTTGAAAACTGAATAAAAATGTCTTTTCAAAACCTTTTCCTTTAATATTTATGAAAAAATAGGCCTTTACTCTCAGTGTAGCTGAGATCTACTGTGTTGGTATGGAGTTCCTCAAGAGGTCTGGCCAAAGCACCTGTACAGGTGAGCTGAAGTTGATGACTGTCAGCTACCTGGGCCTGGGTTGAGAGAGTCTCCAGTAGCAGCTTAACATTCTTGCAACCAGTGGCTTCTTCTCTGACTCCTAAGGATGAAAGGCTGATCTATGCTTCTCACCAGTGCATATCTCTGCTGATGAAAATCTAGAAGGAAAGGGTTTGGAATCTTGACATACCACTTCTCAAAGACTGCTAATCTTTAATCTAAAATAGCCTTCTTAGTCTTCTACTTACTTAAAACCAAAGACATTGTTTTAAACCAGATATCTAGAACTAGATGTATTTTCTGAAGGGAAGAGTTGTCTTATCTAAGAGTCTATTCAGTCCATAATATGGCTAAATCTTCAATGGGGAAAAGGAGCACGAAACAATGCTATTGCAATGACACGAACTGTCCCGCCCAATTATAAACAGTTTTAAATTTTATTATACATGCCAGTGCTTAAGGAAAACCAGCTTATTTACAGAAGAGGAGGTGGGCAGAGACTTCTGTGGAAATTTGGAAAGGAATTACTGGGTATTCTCAAGGGCTTTGAAGGTTGAAACCGCTAGGACTTTATAATGTCTACCTTTCCTCCCAAACTAAAAGCTTTCCTTTCCCTTATTAAAGGCTTGCTCTTAGCTGTATCACCATGATTAGTATCTTTTTTGCTATGAACAGAGTGGGATGGAGAAAGAACAGAGATTTCCTTAAAGCAAAAGCTGGAAGAAAAGGAAAAAAGAAAAAGGTCAAAAGGCTACTAAACTTTCAGAAAGGAGGAAAGGCTGCAAGGGGACATAGGAGGAACATGTGGTGCGAGCTGTGCACATGCTCAGTGGGTGGAGAGATGTTAGCCTGGACAGGTGCCATCTGGAAAGACTGGTGGAGTTAGTATGCAACTATGGAGTTGTATGTATGAAATTATACTAAGCCAAATGTTACTAACTCTGAGACAGACTATAGTAGAATAGGATCACAAGGAACTTCAAGGTCATCTATTTCTACCATTGGTGGGAGCTTTGTTAAACCAAGCTCTCCAAACCATGTGCTTATCATTAGGAGACTGTTTCAAAACATCTAAAGTTCAGCTGTTCTTATTTTTAACTGAATTTAACACTTCTCTCTGGTTCAAGTCCATTACTTCTGCTTCTCCTGTAGTGATCACAATTACAGCGGATATTCCACCGTCTCTCTCTTTTTTTTTTTAAGGTTTTATTTATTTTTTGACAGAAAGAGACACAGAGAGAGAGGGAACACAAGAAGGGGGAGTGGGAGATGGAGAAGCAGGCTTCCCACAGAGCAGGGAGTCAGATGTGGGTCTCGAACCCAGGACCCTGGGATCATGACCAGAGCTGAAGGCAGATGCTCAATGACTGAGCCTCCCAGGTTCCTGCATCGTCTCTCCTCTTAAACATCTTGTATTTTAGATGTGCTTAAAATACAAGCATTGACTGCCCTCCATTAGAAGGATTTGTGCTGATTTGCATGGATTTATCAGTCCACCCACGTACCCTCACCTCATCCCCTTGATGAGCACTACTAAAAATTTCCATGCACGTTACCCAGGTTTAGGGTATGGCAGGTGGCCAGGAAACTGTAAAGTAACTGGTTCAAACATGCATGGATTTGATGACGTTGGTTGGCTACACAAAGACAATTCTCTAACCAACAAAGCAAGCATGTATAAGAGAAACTTTTTAAATGGCACTGAAAATATGGATACACACAGAAGTTTAGAAAGATGTACTCTAAAATACTAATAGCGATTATTTATGGATGGTAGGTTTATTGGTGATTCTTAGTTTCTCTTCTTCTTTTAAATTTGTCTTGAAAAAATGTATAATTCTAGTGATTTAAAGATATTTTAGGGGCTCCTGGTGGTTCAGTGGGTTAAAGCCTCTGCCTTCCGCTCAGGTCATGATCCCAGGGTCCTGGGAGCGAGCCCTGAATCGGGCTCTCTGTTCAGCAGGGAACCTGCTTCCCTTCTTCTCTCTCTCTGCCTGCCTCTCTGCCTACTTGTGATCTCTGTCTGTCAAATAAATAAATAAAATCTTTAAAAAATAAAAAAAATTTAAAAATTAATATATTTTAAAAGATACAAAAGAAGGAACATATAAGTAATGCAGCTAGAAAATGTTATTAGCTATGAAGGGGAACACTATGTAGCTGTCAAAATTTATGTAGATCTACAGATATACACAATAAAGTGTTAAATAGCAAAAGAACAAATTGTTAAATAACAAAAGAACAAATTTAAAACCAAAAAACAAAATAAACAATCAAACAAAAAACCTCAATGTACATGGGATGCCTGGGTGGCTCAGTGGGTTAAAGCCTCTGCCTTCAGCTCAAGTCATGATCCCAGGGTCCTAGGATTGATTCCCACATCGGGCACCCTGCTCAGCAGAGAGCCTCCTTCTCCCTCTGCCTGCTGTTCCCCCACTTGTGCTCGAGCTCTCTCTCTCTCTCTCTCTGATTAAAGTTTTTAAAAACAAAACCAAACCTCGATATACATTTACAGATATACAAATTTATACAAACATGGGGAAAAGTCTACAAGGACATAAAAACTGAGAGTGGTTATCTTTGTGGATAAGATTAGAGTGGAGAGGACTCATTTTTTACTTAACATACTTCTCAGTTGCTTGAATTTAAGGGCATGCATACCTTTGTAATTAAAAGTAATGTTCAGAAAATATGAGACAATAATAAAATTAAAATGGAGGAAGGAGATGATATATAGTGTTTTCTTGGGAAACTAAGGATTCATATTCCTTCTTAGCTGGTCATATGTATATAACGTGCGTGTGCATTAGGTTATATAGGCTATACACATGGTTCCATATGTATGTTTGTCTGCATATATGGACACTGAGTTGGAAACCAGATCATTTTAAGTTAACTTTAATCTATTTTTATTTTTAAAACAGGGAGGTAAGTAACTAGAGTAATAAAGGTCCTTCTCATTTTTGAACTCAAGCAAAAAATTGGTCAAGTCCTAGTGAAGCCTCACTGTACTTGAGGACATTGCATCCAGCTGTCTGTGGAATGGCTAGTCCATCAACGAGCCCAATTTTGTGTATGAATGTATTACATATGAAGTCTGTTTTACCTACAGAGAAAAAAAGCTTGGTATTGACTGGCATAGCAAATATATCAGGAATATGCATGGAAGCAATTATCCCGAATCATATTCACTACGATATGCAATGTAAATACAAGGTCATTTATCCAAAATCACAAAATAGTAAAAGGAATAACATTATCTCAACACTACACACATTCTCCAAAAAAGGTATGCCTTTAACAAGGTACAAAAACCAGGCCTTTACTGAACCAAAAGCCTGTCAAATTATTCCTATTCTGAAGTTAAAAGCTACAGAACCAGCCCTCTACATTCTAATTATCTGCAGACAAACTTATACAGTGGCCTGAAGCAACACCACCTATAATGATCCTTCTACACCTGGTGGTACCAAGGAACTCTGCCGGCCAATATCACACACTAGTAGATGTTTTTAATCCTTGCCAGATATTCTTTGATCCTATGCAGGTCTTCTGTATATATATATATGTATATATATATATGGCCCCATTGGGGGAGGCCAGTACTCTGCAAAAATCTGCTATGAGAGCTCACTAAAGATCTCTTACTTCACCCACACATCTCCTGTCCTCCCTCTTACATATTATCAATCTCTAACCCTACAACAATTCCCTTTGCCTGCCTTTCATTCACCCCACCCCCACCAAAGGAAAACAGATTTTGGTTTTGAATAAGAGAAGAAATGGTGGCTATAAGGAGATGGACCAAGACAGATATTCAGGACCTGTGGGAAGTAGGAGAAGCCCTGGGAAACCAGACAAGGGCAAGGACATTGTACCCTGCCCCAATTCCCTTTGAAAACCCCCTGGCTCCATTCAAGCAGGTAATAAAATTTTACTTATCGACGCTCTGACTCGGGCTTCAACATTTCATTTCCACGTCGTCTTCCTCAGCAATGACAATTAACTCAAAGTTAGTACGAAGTTAAAATTACTTTGACATGAACTACAAGATGTGGAATCAGCACCACTTAGATTTACTTTTCTCCATGAGATAGAAAAAAAAGTGAAATGAGAACAAATATGCCACCAAAAGGAATGGAATAGGTAAAGGAAAACAGAAGCATTGAGTCCCTTAAAATAATGTGGGAGCTGTTTCTGTCAGGAATAACATGTTACATAATTTGAGTTTCATGAATCAGCAGTTTAGTCAGTAATTTACATGAATTAAAGAAAGAGAGAGAAAATATGAGGATTGGAAAAGGTAAAGTGGTTTCTGAAACAAGACAGGTTTCAGAAGTATTTTATTCCACCCCCACACAGAAGAATGTTGACAGGCAGATGACTCAGTCTGGCTCCATTAAAGGCTTCTTTCCACCTAATAATCCTCATGGGAAAGGCCACCCCATCTCTCTTTTTTCCTTGATACCCTTCTCAATTCCTCCCTGCAGGTAATGGCCATAGTATCCTCTCTAATTGAAGGTTAACTATCTGCAGGTCACATATTATAGGAAACAGAGATTATACTGGAAGGATATAAATAGTTGAGAGGGTTTTTTTTTGGTTGTTGATTTTTTTTTTTAAGACCCTTTAGGGGCACCTGGCTGGCTCAGTCAGGAAGCATGCGACTCTTGATCTTGGGGTCCTGAGTTCCAACCCCCCTCCTGGGTGTTGAGATTACTTAAATAAATAAGACTTTTTTTAAAAAGACCCTTTATACTAAAGTACTTGTAGCATTTTAAAAAACATAATAGTAGTAGTGTCATGCTTCAAAAAAAAATAGTAATACCTATGATCGTTGTGTTTGAACCTGGTCATAAATCTAAGTAGCTTAATTGAGTTCACTGCCACTGAAAACCTACAGTGATTTGTAGTCCATAAAAATGACCTTCAATGAGCAGAGAGAGATAAAGAAGTGGTAGACACAAACAATGAAACCATACGTCCAGTCTAAACTATCTTCAAATCAGAGGAAAAAAGAAAGATGTTTGAGAAGAGAACAAAATAACCAGCCTATTGCTTTTTCAAAAACCAGAGTTGACAAATCCTAAGAAATGAGTCCAAAGGGCATTCTCATCTCTTTTGTCGAAAAGCTATTTGTAGTATCAGATACTATTTGAAATAACTGGGAGACACTGGTGTAGGCCCAGAAATCTCTTGGGCATAAATCAATTACGGTATTTAGGAAGCATAATGCTTGGAAAGAGCAAGAAATCTGAAGTCATTTGGAATTATTCATTTCACAATGTTTATTACAGGCTGGCACATGCCAGGCACTGTCCACACACCTGCTGTCTATTCAAGCTCTCTCTCCCACCTGCTGTACAATCTTGGCTAAGATATTTTAACATTTCTATGCCTCAGTTTCCTCATCTGTAAAAACAGGAATAAAAAGATGACTGCCAACTTCACAAGTACATCTGAAGCCCTCTGTAAACCATGAAAGCATTAGTTGTCATTTCGATGAACTGAATTCATGAATGCCACTGTCTGTTGTACCATAAATTATATCAGAGGAAAAGTGAGCCTCCCTGCTTCCAGGAGACACCTCATAATCCTATTAAATAAGGCTCAGAGTCTCATGTAATCATCTCTCTGGAAATTTAAATGGGGGATAGAGAAAGTTAGAAAGAGAAAGCTGGTATGACATGCAGATTTTGACATCAAATTGCTAATCACCATAATGACAAGAACCATGATTCACCATTTTGGGTCTCTACCAACCTGACCATCAGGCCAAGAACTCATTTGAAGAGGGTAGTTTATTCTGGAAAAATATTCTCCCTGCAAATATGCAAGTCACAAAATGGACACCTAGCAGGTTGATCTATCAACTCAATGCTACCAACAGCAAATGGCAGTAAAATTACAAAGTATTATTTGTTATTTGTTATGTTGATGTGTACAAGCAAAAACAGCCTATTTTATAGTACATTTCACTAAACTATGGTTTCATCAACTGTCAAACAGATTAGGAATAAAGCTCCTTTTCAAAACAAAATTAGGCTTCCTATAGTGGCAGTTGGAAAAGGGGGATGTTCTGGTCTCTCCAGAGTTAGCCAATGATGGCACTATCATGGTTAAGAAAGACTATTTTACAGAGGATGCTAGGGATCTGGCGGAGATCTGCAAGGAAAAGGTCTCATTCCCATAGCTCCAGACTCCCTTCCCCCAGGGAGTGAAGGGGTGGCGGCTAGTCTTACAGGAGTGGTAGCCAAGTGCGCCAGAAGGCACACCCAGTCCTAAAATATGCCTGAAACTTCCTCTAATGTTTCTAGCTCTTGCAATGACATTTGGGGAACTGAAGTGTACACAACCTCTTCACTGCTGCAACCGCTATAATTTAATATTTTGCGTTAACAATTTGAGTTAATATTTATAAAACACTAAAAAGGAGCCCAAGCACGTGGTAAGAACCATTTAAGTGTTTATTAAATAAATAAGTCACTTCCCAGATTGGTTAGGTAAATCCTCAACCTAGAAACAAAGTAGAGAGTCAAAGCACATAACAGTCTGATAGTTTTAAATAAAGACTTGGGAACCGTAGTGCTCTGTATCTATTACTGCATTTCTCAAGTGTACCTGCAGCTCAAGTATATTGTCTGTTGCGTAGGGCCAAAATTCTACTCATGGTTCAGAAATCACTGTGCAAAATTAATTGATGAAAGAGTTAGAGTCTCAGGAGATGAATTCTTTCTTTTTTTCTATCTTCCCAACTAACCACCACTAAAAATGACAAATCTGAAAATCCCAAAGCGCTCTAGATGGTATGTATCAGCACTAAAGCTGTGAGAATCAACAGAGCCAAATTCGCTTCAAAAGAGACGGAAAGGGTTTAAATCACGGAGAACTTAAGGGTTGTAAAGCCTTCCTCTCAGATTTCAGTCCGCTGACGACAGGTTAACGATTCCCGTGCCCCCCACTCCCGGGGCCTCCCTCCATCCCCGATCCTCGCAGGTGACCCGCACCCTCTTTCGACCTCAGGTGGGAGTCTCCCACCCTCCCAGTTCCCGGCTCCTCTAAGCTGGGAAGCTGCGCACTGGGTTAACAATGTCCGTCCACTGACAAGGCTCGAGCGTTTAGGAATCAAAAGGCAGAATGTGAAGGCACCTCGAGGAAACCCAGACCACAAACTCTTCGAGTCGGGGGCTGGGCGGGAGGATTGCTTGTCCCCTTCCACCAGCTCGGAGGTTTTCGGGCTGAGGAGCCAGGGGAGCTGCCCAGACGCCCGGGAAAGTCACATTGGCTCCAAGAAGAGGCAGCAGTTGAGGCCCAGGCACCGCTCGCCCCGCCCCGTCTCACCCGCCCGGGGGGCTCCGACCGCGGCCCGGACGCGCGCGGACCCTGCGGCTGGCCCACCCGCCTTGGGTCCCGGCCGGCCCCGCACCTACCCGGCTCCACGGTGCTGCCTCCTGGCGTGGCGGGCGCGGAGCCGAGCGCACTGGCGCTTCCTCCTTCCCCGCAGGGCCGCCAGGCGCCGCCGTTTCCTCCCTGACGCGTCACGGCGGCCGGCGGCTCCTCCCGCAGTGTGCCGGGCGGCCCGGGAGAGCCGGCGGCCGGCAGTGCGGCGGGAGGCCGCCCGCGCCGAAGCTGGGGCTGCAGACGGCGGGCTGGAGGCGCAGGCTGGCCGGCCCCTACTCAGGCCCGCGGCGCGGAAACCTCTTCGCCCCGCACCCCGGTGAAAGCCCGGCCACAGCGCGCGGTCTGCCTCCCGCCTCGTCGCGTGCGCAAAGTTCAGGGGACACCGGTGGATCCTGTCTAGAGGCTGGAGCTCCTCGGGGTTTCCTGCGGCTCAGCTGCTAGGGACTGCTGCCCTGGGGCCCGAGAGCCGCGTGCGCCGACGCGCCCGGCCGCCCGGGGGAGACGACCCTGGCGTACGCCGAGAGCCCGACCGCGGGGCAGCCGAAGGAGGAAGAGTCACCCCGGGAATGGCCTGGTGGGCCCGTGGCTGGCTGTAAACTGGAAACTCAGGGAAGTGAAATAAGTATCCAAATAATTTAGGGGAACAACTATCCTTCTTTTAGGGTTATTTGAAGTTTTCTACTTTTTTCATCAGTAGCATTTTGGCTTTTGTGTTTATAGATAGGTCAGAAATTGGCGGATCCTGGGGACAGAGAAATTTCCTTTCCACGCATTTTCCAAGTCCACTTTTTTTTTTTTTTTGCATCCCCATAAATCTCCAAGTCAGCTGAGGTCACACTTTACAGCTTCTTATTACTCTTTCTCATTCTTTAAATATAGAAGTTGCATTTTGTCTCCTTTATTCCCCCCAGATAAAGAGAGGTAAAGAAGGGGCGTGGAAAACAAGGAATGACACGACTCAGTGGGCGTGGAATAAAGTGGTCAGGATTTGGAAGCAGAGTAGGGTTGTCGTTTGCCCCACAACACTACCGTAGTTTAAGTTTTATCGGATATCTCTTGAAGATAGACTCAAACAAGGATACACCATGTCTATACAATGTTTTAGATTTTGAAGGATGATCTATATACTTCAGATCATAAGAGTCCAGAGAATATGCCATAAATCTATGAACAAATAAACTTGCAAAGGTAATTAGAGAAGCCAGAGTTTATGTGTGGCTTCCCTAAACAGAGGACATTTCCTTATGTTTTAAAATAACATTCAAAAATTTAACCCACAGGTAAGGTTGAGAATATTCATTTGTAACGTCAATTAACACAGTATGGCCTTTTCTTTCTTAAAGACAATGAATTGTGAATCCAGTATTTTTATACTTCAAAACAAAATAATGCTGCAGAACTTTCTAAACAATGATTTTCAGTGGCATGCGGAAATAGATGTAAAATACAGTAGATACAAATCAACACACTGCTGTGGTCCTTTGTATGTTTTCATTGTGATCCACACAATGAGGCACAGAGAAGCTACAGAATTTCCTCCCTTGTAACGAAAATCCACAAATAATCAGTGTATCTCTTAATTAAAACCATATTCATCATGCTGAAAAATTTCTCAGACAAAAGGAAATTTCATGTCACTAAACTCCAAATATAATGACATCATTCTCACTTTAGAGATACCTACCTGGCTATGACATCTCAACTTTTCCTTCCCTCCCTCCCTCCCTCTTTCCCTCCCTCCCTACCTTCCTTCCTTCCTTCCCTCTCTTCTTCCTTCCTCCTTAAAAAACAAAACATCTGGGAGCCATTACATTTCCAGAAAAAAATCTGTCTTCCTGCTGTGAAGAATACACACACACACACACACACACACACACACACACACATGCATTCACACCACCTCCCACAATATTTTAAGATAAGAAGGTGGGTGAGCCACATCCAACTGATAAGAAGTTGGGTATTTTGCCTTTTAATCTGAGAGCTGCAATTTACTAGCATGATTTCTCAGAATATTAGAGGTCGTCAATGTATTCACAAACTTAAAGGGCTTTTTCACTTAAAATTAATTTTAAAGGCATACTTTAAGTCTGATCAGTTTGATTAATCATATTCACTTATGGATCATATCTCCATGTTCCATTATGTTTCCAATTTCTTTAAGTTTATACAGTAAAAGAAAAGTTGTTGAATGTTCTGATATTTGTGCTTTTATAAAAGGTTTCATATAAATAAAATTTTAAAATGGAAAAAGATTTTTGTTTAGATTGTGTGTTCCAATATTTTGTTTAGAAATAATGACTCTATTCATGCAGATAGGGCAAATATTTTGTTCATATATTTGTACAAAGCTTATGTACAAATTACGAGCATAAGCTTTGGAATTGGACAGACTTGGGTTTTAGACTCTGATTCTGCCACTTTCTACTTCGGGCAAATTATTTTACATCTCTGAGCACTGGTTTCATCAGTAACATAGGATAATAGTACTTATCTCTTCTCAATGAAGCAGGGATAATAATAATGCTTATCTTATGAAATTGCTAAGAGAATCAAATGAACTTAGTAGGATGCCTGGCACATAATATCAATTGATTGCTCTTGTCATCATCATTCTGAGTAGCTCTAAGAGAGATATAAAAATGCCAATATTTTGTATTCCTTTTGTACTAGTATTAAGAATGGTCAAATTTTAGGGACACCTGGGTGGCTCAGTTGGTTAAGCGGCTGCCTTTGGCTCAGGTCATGATCCCAGAGTCCTGGGATCGAGTCCCACATTGGGCTCTTTGCTCAGCGGGGAGCCTGCTTCTCCCTCTACCTCTGGCTGCCACTCTGTCTGCCAGTGCTCACTCCAGCTCTCTCTCTGACAAATAAATAAATAAAATCTTTAAAAAAAAAAAAAGAATGGTCAAATTTTAGAGTTTGGGGAGATTTTTTTTTGTAGAGGTCCTAAAAATAACAGGAAAAAAACCCCGCAAAACAGTTATGTTCAGAACTTTAGAAAATTGGACTGGCCATACTGTAAACCATGGACCCAAATATTAAAAACAAAAACAAACAACTATTTAACAAGAGAATACAGTATTCTTTTAGGTAATATATTCCAATGAAATGAGTGCTTGGTTTTCACCTACTTTTCAAAGTGGAAAACCTTTTCCCTAAACTGGTGCCTGATAAGGAACAATCATGACTTTTTATATCCTAATAAAGTTCTCTATTTGTAGTTCTTTCATTGTAACTTTGGAAGCGTTGAGAAGCATAACAATATAAAAAATATCACTTCCCATAGGGAGAAAATTTGACAAAATGACAGCTATGGGACATGAATGGCTTCTATTCATAAGTCTGTTGGCAACGGAAGTGAGAGCCAGCATGCATTAGAATATTTGTTTCATAGCAGATAAATCAGCAAGACTAGAGAAGAATAGTGCTACCAACCACATGTTTACAAAAGCAAAGATGTTTTTGATTCATATTATTTGTATTGCTATCATAGCACCTTTTCCTTTATTCTACTACAAACTCATCTCTTAAAGTGAGTCAGACACTATGAATTGTTGCTACAGTTTCCATCTATGTTTATCGTTCAGTATACCAATCGAAGCATCCCACAACTTCAAAAACAAAAACAAAAGCCCATAACATTTTTCTTGGGAGCGTAGTCTAAGGATAGCCCAAGCCATGAATTGGCTCAGCAAATAGTTCACCTGTAAAGCCTGCTGTGAAATGGGTAAGAAGATGAGAATTAAAATGACTAATTTATTGAATTTCCAGAGCAAAACAATTTAATACAAAACAAAGCAACCTAAGGGATAGTTAGAAAAAATCAGATACTCATGGGAATTGATGAGTATTGACACTGGTTTATACCACCTTGGCACAGAGCCAAATTAATTTGTTTCCTTCATTTAGAAAATGGTTCAGAGTGTACTCATTTTGAGTGTTGGGGGTGGGAATGGCCCAAAGCTTAACATCTTTGTTAGGCCAGATTAGCCATGTTATGACTCAAAACTGAAGTGCCTGAATTCAAATGTGTTTTGTAACAAAGTGAAAACCATTTTGAAGCAAGACTACATTAGGGTCAAATATAAGGTCCTTTAGATCACAGGACTTTTTCACTTTCTATATTAGGCTCCTGAGAAAAACCAAGGGCAAGTGTTAAGAGATCAGAACCCTTACATTGCTGGCACAGCTTTTTGATAAAAAGTTGCTAGAAATTACTTTAAATCTTGCTAAGACCTTTAATTATCTGAAGTAAAACAATTATCCTTCCCTACTAAGTAAATTAAGGAAACCTCATTGTCTTTCAATCTAGTTATTATGAGTATCAAGAACAAAATACAAATCACCCTTTTTTCTTTCTCATTTTTTTCCCTGTCTCTTGTTTGGGTAGTCTGTTACATACATAAATTATTTCTGTTAAGACAGATACATAAGTTGTGTCAGCAGTTACTGTGTTCCTCAGAATTATATTAGGCCTTTGAGCTCAAACCTGCTAGGTGGACTTTGAAGATAACAATTATTTTAGTTGCTTATCAGTGGGAAATAATAGCTTTTCTTAAACACTATTCATTTGGTGACTCAGTTACTTACTGTTAATTATGTACAATGAATGACTGAACCTCTTTCAAGTGCAAAGGCTTAATAGCCTCTGGCTTAAAAAAGTGTGTTGCTGTTATTTCTGCAACTAATTCTCTAAGGCATGTGTGTCTGGCTCAACCAGATGTGTCAAAGACTTAGACAGACTTTAAGAGATTATAACTTTTCATAGACCAGAAGACCCTTGTATTCTCTAGGTTTTCTGGAGTAAACAGCCCCCGTTCTTTTAAAATTTTCTCACACCTTTTTTTTTTAATGTTTTATGACTCTCATCTGAATTCTTCCCAAATTCTCCATATTCTTCTTTAGATAAGATGCCCAATATGAGACATGGAACTCTATGAAGGGTCAGGTAAGTCCTTAGTACAGTGAGAGCATTCTCTCACAGCTCAGTTCACACTCCTATATTGCAACTTAAAATCTCTCTCACATTTAAAATTGCATTTCATCATTATCAGGTTTTAAAATCTCAACTTGAAATGCTTGTTTAGCCTTCTTATGTTTTCTTGCATTATATATACGAGGTTGTTTTGATTATCCCTATACCTATTTTATCAAAACTGTACTTTTCGGGGCACCTGGGTGGCTCAATGGGTTAAAGCCTCTGCCTTCGGCTCAGGTCATGATCCCAGGGTCCTGGGATTGAGCCCCACATCAGGCTCTGTGCTCAGTGGGGAGCCTACTTCCCCCTCTCCTCCCCAGTTGTGCTCTCTGTTGCTTTCTCTGTCTCTATCTCTCTCTCAGATGAATAAATAAAATTTTAAAAATAAATAAAAAGAAAGAAGTTAAACTTTCCTATTTATCATACATATTGACCCTGGGCTTGCTCATACAGTCCTTTGTCAGATAGTCATCCATGTGCTCTATGAGGTAACCTGAGAAGGGTGGGCTTCCCCCTTGCAGGGAACCTCTCCTTTAACCAACATCAGTCTACTGCAGTTTTGTGTAGCATAGGAGATCATCAATGTGGTTAGTCTTGTAAAAACAAATCCTTTCAGTAGAATCTATAAAATACTTTGTACTGAGATGGAGAGTCATTGTGGAAATTTTTTTAACTTCTACTGAAGTATATATATGTTATATCAACTTAGTGTTGATATAACACTAAGCATTGCACCTGCATACACACTACCTGGGCTGACCACAGTTCCGCCATAGGAGCCATGTAATCCCAGGCAAATTATTTAACATCTCTGAGGTTTCGTTTCCTCATCTATAAATTGGAGAGCATAATTGTATCTACTGAATCGGGTTGTTCTGAGGATGATATAAGCTAATATATAAAAATCTACCACGAAAATAAGCACTACATAAGCACTGGTTATTTTTTTTTTTTAAGATTTATTTATTTATTTGTCAGAAAGAGCGAGCACAGGCAGACAGAGTGGCAGGTAGAGAGAGAGGAGGAAGCAGGCTTCCTGCCAAGCAAGGAGCATGATGTGGGACTCGATCCCAGGGCGCTGGGATCATGACCTGAGCCGAAGGCAGCCGCTTAACCAACTGAGCCACCCAGGCGTCCCTAAGCACTGGTTATTATTAATACTTAAAAGAATAAATATTAGGATGAAGATGTATTTTCCTCTGACAAAAACAAGGGATCCAGATTTCCCTACGTTTTCTGGGAGTAGTATTTTCCTCTTAAGGTGAAGTTTTAACATTGCATGAGGGAGTAATTCCATTCACCCTCTCTTTTAAGTGTGCATGTGTTTTGAAAGAAACACCTTGGAGAGAATGTTTGAAAATTATGTTTAGAAATATTTCTGTCAGTGTGTAATTTTGTTGCAAAAAAACCAGTTTGTGTGTGTGTGTCCTTTTAAAACTCTCATATACACATACTTAAAAATTTTGAAACACAATTTTTGATTTCTTTAAATACTTCCCAAATAATTTCACTGGACCTTAAACTAATTAAAATGCAATGCCTTTAAATTAATTTTCAAGAAGTGCTCATTGATAGCAGAGAAAATGGGTATTTACTAGTAAGACTCCAACAAAAACCTTTGCAGAACTGGTTGATGAGATTGAAGAAGAAAATGAATACTTTAATAGATGTAGCCAACAACAATGTTTTTCTTCAATTTAAATCCAATTATCTGGGACACCTGGGTGGCTCAGTTGGTTAAGGGGCTGCCTTTGGCTCAGGTCATGTCCCAGCGATCCTGGGATCGAGTCCCACATCGGGCTCCTGGCTCAGCAGGGAGCCTGCTTCTCCCTCTGCCTCTGCCTGCCACTCTGTCTGCCTGTGCTCGCTCCTGTGCTCTCTATCTGACAAATAAATAAATAAAATATTTAAAAAAAATAAATCCAATTATCTTTTTGAAGTATCTTTTTCAGCTATGAAGCTATTAAAATGTAATATCAGAATAAACTAAACCCAGAACCAGATCTTTAACTCACCATATCACAAAGTGTTAAACCAAAATTTAAGAAAAGTAATAAAGTACCAAGTAATAAAACATCAAATGAAAGCAGAAAGGCTTTTATACTCTTGACAAAATGCCAGTAAATTACTTAAAATATATTGATTATTTCACGTTTTTAAATTTAGAGTTTCTGTTTTACAATGTGTACAATATATTAGAGTAGGAGATCACAAATATGTAATTTATACATATGTGCATTCTGGTTTGGTGTCATCTAAGAATTTAATGCCTTTTGCTCTCTTTCCTCTTCATTCAGTAACTATTTGTTGACTACCTAGTGTATACCAGGTACTGTGCTAGGCTCAGAGAGGTAGAAATTAAAAATATTATTCCCACCCACAAAGAGTAGTTTAAAATAATTTATGAAACATGTAATAAAGAACTGTTCCCACAACTAATCTTCACAGAATCACTGTTTCTCAGCTCCTTCTCTTACTTCCACTCCTAGCCCTTTAGCCGAGATTGCTGTAGACTGGGATTGAACTTGAAACTGGTCATTCGAATACCCACTTGGTTTTTTATGTAGCTTAAATAAACCATTTATGACTTATTTTGTCTTCTAGATATCTACAAGGTGCTTTTTATGCAATCATATGTAAATATAAATTTCACTGATTCAATAAACATTTCCTATTCAAAGCATGGCGTTAAGACAGAGGAAGGTTCAAGGTACAAATATGCATTGTGTTTTCAAGGGGATTTTATATCCTTGACAGAAAATGAGAAAAACACACTAATTTTTCCTTTTTCCCTTTTGCTATGTGGAGTGCATTCACTAGGGAACGAATTCCTCGGTACATTGCCAATTTAACTACCTCACCACTTTTGTGTGGTGTGTTTCTTCAAGTCATACTGTTTGAAAGTTTTACAAGCATGCTATTTGGCTTCAACCACCTCTTTAAAATGTTATCTCATTACTTATAATTTCAACTCATGACTGGGATAAATTAGTTTTAATTGCTAGTTATTTGCATTAGGAAACAATCATGAAAAACGAAGAAAAAGCTGTTAAGATTATAGAAATTAAACTCCTACAATGGAATCCCATACCATTTCCCTAAATTAAAAAAAAAAGTGATGTGAGGTACTCAAGGCAAGAAACTGAGTCACATAACTACCTGGGGTCCCATTTAAACTCTGCAAATAAGCAAAGTCAAAGCTCACAGCCTTTGGAGGAAACTGTATCTGTTTGACTTTTTAAAAGCAAGTGGTATTAACAATTTGGGGCATGGCATAAAAAGTCAGACTTAGTTGCAAAAGTCTGTGATAATATAAAATTCAATTTAGAAAAATATAAGCAGCACATTAAGGCAATATAAAGACAATATTTTTATTTGATTTTTAACTGATACATATACACTCCTTGGGCTAACCCACTGCCCCACCAAAATCCAATTTTCACTATAATAATCATTTTCACAGGAAATAGAGGGGCACCTGGGTGGCTCAGTCAGTTAAACATCCAACTCTTGATTTTGGTTCTGATCATGATCTTGGGGTCGTGGGATGGAGCTCCACGTTGGGCTCTATGCTCAGTGTGGAGTCTGCTTGAGATTCTCTCCCTCTGCCCCCCTCCTCCCCTTAAATAAATAAATAAATAAATAAAATCTTTAAAAAAATTTTAGTTAAAAAAGAAAATAGAAAATGCCATTTGAACAAATTTCAGTATAGTGTACTGACTAAGCACATGGCTTTAGAGGAAAATATTTCTGAGTTTGAATCTCACTGCTGCTTACCAGCTCTGGACCCAAGCACATTTCCTATGTTTTCTTATTTATAAACGTAGTTCCTACTTCATAAGGTTGTTGTGAAGATTAGGTAAGATAAATTCATAGTGATGTACCTACTTATTACAGTAGGCAGAATGATGGCCTCCAAAAGATACCCATGTCCTAGTCCCTGGAACCTTGAACTAAATATGTTACATTAAATGGAAAAGAATTAAGTTTGCATGGACAGTATGGATGGACTTTGAGGCCATTATGCTAAGTGAATTAAGTCACACAAGAAATGACAAATACTATAGATTTTTACTTGTGTATGGAATCTAAAACAAAACAAAAATGAACTCAGATAACAGAGAACAGATTGGTGGCTGCCAGAAGCAGGGTTGGGTGGGGAGGGGGGTAGGTAAAATGAGTGCAGGTGGTCAAAAGGTACAAGTTTCCAGTTATAAAATAAATAAGTCATGGGATGTAATGCACAGTATGGTGACTATAGTTAATAATGCTGTATTGTATATCTGGAAGTTGCTAAGAGATTAGATCTTCAAATTTCTATAACAAGAAAGACATTATAACTATGTGTGGTGGTGGATGTTAACTAGACTTGCGGTGATCACTTAGCAGTATATACAGATATTGAATCATTATGCTGAACACCTGAAAATAATACGATGTCATATGTTAATTATATCTCAATTTATAAAAATTAATTTTAAAAAAGAATTAAGGTTGCTAATAGAATTAAGGTTGCCACTCAGTTGACCTTAAGATAGGAAGAATATCCTGGATTTTCTGAGTGGGTCCAAGGTGATCACAAGGGACTTTAAAAGTGAAGAGGATGAAGGCAAAAGAAGAGTTAGAGAAAAAGATGTCACTATGGAAGGATGGTTGGAGGGATACAACATTGCTGGCTTTGAAGGTGGAGAAGGGGGCCTCGAGCCATGGAATGTGGGTGGCCTCTAGAAGTTGGAAAAGGCAAGAAAATGACTTCACTCCTAGAACCTTCAAAAAAAAGTGCAGCCCTGCTGACACACTGATTTTAACTCAGTGCCATCGATGTCAGACTTCAAACTTGGAGAGCTATAACACATTTGTGTTGTTTTAAATCTCTAAGTATGTGGTAATTTGCTACAGCAACGTATAAAAAGCAAGATAGATTTATAGATAAATCAGGAACTCTACAAGTTACAGTGTGAGAGCGAGTGTGGCATATAGAGAATTGTCTCCCCCCACCCCTGTTTTGGAAAAATGCCAAACGTTTTCATTTTTGTTTTCTTTCTAATTGCAAGAGATCAATTTACCATGCCATAGGATTATTCTCCAAGCAATAGAAGTTGCTGTTGGCTAACAACTTAACCCATTATGGTTCCTCGATGGTGACAGATGACAATTATAGAATGTAAATTTTACCTAAGTACTATCTGGCCTCTTATATTTTACTTATTTATAATTTTTTAACATTTTATTTTTTCACTAAATTCTGTTTCCCACATGAGGCTCAAACGCATGACCCCAAGATCAAGAGTCACATGCTCTACCAACTGTTCCAGCCAGGTGTCCCTAGTTTCTTATATTTTTATTTGTACCTAGAGTATCATAGTATTACCTGAGAGTATCATACAAATTAGTTATGAACTGACCATGCTAGAGATTTATAGGAGTAGCCCTGTCATCTCCCGAGAGTTGAGCTCAGAGGTTGTTAAAGGAAGCAGGCCAAACTCACTGAGTACTTCCTGCCTCTTCTTGGCTCTCTCAGAAGCACATTATGTACATTATTGCCTTTATTTATTTATTTATTGCCTTTATTTATTTATTTATTTTAGAGAGAGTGAGGGCTTGCGCACGCACATGATGGGGGGAGAAGGGGCAGATGGAGAGGGAGAGAGTTAATCTCAGACTCACCACTGGGTGTGGAGCCCAACGCTGGGCTCAGTTTCACAACTCTGAGACCATGACTTGAGTCAAAATCAAGATTGACCGACTGAGCCACCCAGGCGCTCCCAATTATTGCCTTCAATCCGCATAACCACACTATCATTATCCACCCCCCTTTTTTTTTTACAGATAAAGGAACCAGAAATTCAAAGAGGTAAAATAACCCTATCCAGGTCACACAGCAGGTAAGTGGCAGAACTGAGTCCATTTGATTTGAAGCCCATGGTCTTTCTAAAGCACCACAGAGCCTTCCATGGCAGTGGGTGGTACTGGATGCAAGGCAGCAAGGACTAGGTGTGGAAGCATTTACAGACTAAATGCCTAAAGCACCAGGAAGGCACCTGAGATGGTAAGTGTCAGAAGAGGTGAAAGTGAGATGATAAATGGTAACTGACTGGCAGTCTTCATGAGAGGCAAGAGGTACATGCCCTCTCTAAAGGGACAGCTGATGGCTGCTACCAGCTGTTTGTTGCTATGTGAGCACGTGGGCCCAAGGTTGCCAGATCTATTACTTTTTCTATAAAAGCTAGCAATACGGGCACCTGGATGGCTCAGTTGGTTGAGCGACTGCCTTTGGCTCAGGTCATGATCCTAGAGTCTCGGGATCAAGTCCCACATCAAGTCCCTCATTTGGCTCCCTGCTCAGCAGGGGGTCTCTGACCATATCCCCTCTCATGCTTTCTCTTTCACGCTCTCTCTCTTTCTCAAGTAATAACAACTCTTAAAAAAAAAACTCACAATATACATTTAATTTCACATTTTAATACATGTGAAATGACATAATTGCAAAATGCTAGGAACAAATTCAGGTTTTCTTAAAACACTGTGCAGGCCAAGTGAGCCACATTGATCAAGCAAATTTGCCCCAGGGGCTACCAATTTGAAACCACTAGCATTGATCCCTAGGGCCCAGGGAGCGGTCTGTAGTCTTGCTAAAAGAGATGTGGAAAGGATTAAATTAGCTTTTGATTGAGCTCATTGAGGGAAGATATATACTAATCTAAGAAAAAGGGAGACTTTTTCCAGGGCATGGAGGCACATTGGAGAAGGGAGTAGGACACAACTTTTCCACAGAATCTTCTTAAAGACACCAATAATTAAAGCAACTCTAAACACATCAACCCCCTGGGTTTGCTAATGTATTTAAGCATTTTTGGGTGAATCATCATTGATAGATACGCATGCTCATTAGAAGCCAGATTATTTTTAATTGTTTTAATAGAAAACAAAAAAAGCTTAATTAATAGCATAAATCCAATTTTATAAAAATGCAAAAAAGCTGACACATAATATCTGTAGAGTAAGTAGGAAGGAAGGGCCAAAGACTTTGAAAATTTTATTCAAAACCGTACAATGTCAGTAAAGCAAAATACACTTAAAACGTACCAATACATATTTTAAGCACAAAGCTCTGGTTTAAGAAACACAGAAACAGTTGCAGGAAACACTGAGGGATAAGCCGATGGAGGAGAATGGCAGTTGTACAATATATTTCATCTTCACCGTTGTGGTTTTTCTGAAGCTGAGCTCTGCAGCCGTGCGAAAGCCACGGAGAAGACAGACAGCTGGCTTGAACCTGGGTTGGGAAGGTTCAAGAGAAGGACAGTGGAACAGAGGAAGAGAAGCCAAGTGAGGGCCAAGCTATTTACACTTGCTAAGGAAAGGAGGAGGTAACAGGCAGGAAGATGAGGCCAAGGGCATGGGGGGCGTGGACAGGTAGAAAAAGATGTTAACAAAAATTTCCTACACATGCTTACACTATTCATAATATTTTATATTTTAAAGTACACTGTCATTTTCAAAGCATTTTTTAAAATAGAGTTTTTTAGAGCAATTTTAGGTTCTCAGCAACACTGAACAGAAAGTAGAGAGATCTCAGATAACCCCTGCCCCCACATATGCACACCCTCACCAACCAGAGTGGTACTTCCATGGTTATGGATGAACCTACACTGACACATCATTGTCATTCAAAGTCTGTAATTTACATTAGGGTTCACTCTCATTGTTACATATTCCATGGGCTTGAACAAATGTCTAGTAACATGTTTTCACCATTATAGTATCATGCAGAAGAGTTTCACTGTCCTGACATCCTCTGAGCTCTATTCATCCCTCCCTTCCTCCCAACCCCTGGCATCCAGTGATCTTTTTACTCTCTCCATAGATTTGCCTTTTCCAGATTGTCATATAGTTGGAATCAACCAGTATATAACATTTTCAGAATGGCTTCATTTAATTAGTGACATACATTAAAGCCTCTCCCCTATCTTTTTTTTTTATTTTATTTTTAAAGATTTTATTTATTTATTTGGCAGACAGAGATCACAAGTAGGCAGAGAGGCAGGCAGAGAGAGAGAAGGAAGCAGGCTCCCCACTGAGCAGAGAGCCCGATGTGGGGCTCGATCCCAGGACCCTGGGATCATGACCTGAGCCGAAGGCAGAGGCTTAACCCACTGAGCCACCCAGGTGCCCCTCCCCTATCTTTTCATGGCTTAATAGCTCATTTCTTTTTAGCATTAAACAATTTTCTGTTGTGTGGATTACCAGTTTATCCATCCATCTACTGAAGGACATCTTGGAGCTTCCAAGTTTTGGCACTTATGAATAGAGCTGTTATAAACTCCAAGTTCAGATTTTTGACCGGACAGTTCATTTTAACCTTCATACTCTGAATACAGAACAAGTATTCTAAATCAATTCCTAAGAAGTCAAATATAGCATATGAAATCAAAGCATTTATCAATATGACTGGTAGAGTTTATCCTTTGGATATCTTTTGAAACAAGACAATATGTTACTATGTTAGGAATAAGAAACTATAAATTTATGATTTCAACAAATGTTTTGAGGAACTAACTCTCTATTTGGTCCTTCCCCCCATCTTCTCTCTACTCTACCCCTTCCCAACTCAGAACAGTTAGCATGATACACTGGATCAATGGATGTGTAACCAGATTGTTTGTGTTGTTTCTGTTTGAATAATGAGCCTCTGACATTTATGAGCAGTATAATTTGGAGCAAGTTACCCAACATCTTTGGGCCTCTTCTTCCTCATCTGTAAAGCAGGAATTTTTAACAGTGTCTACCTCATAGATTAAATGAATTTATATTTGTAAACTCTTAGAATAATTACCTGGCATGTAGGTGTCGAATAAAATAAATAATACGTACGTGGATCTCCCAGGCCTGTATAGAATTCTGAATTGTGCTGTTGAGTCAAACTGTCAGGTCTGCAATTTGATTTTATCCCACTTACAAGCCAGTAAGTTAGCCTTTACTGTTTCACAGATGTTGAAAGAAGATGTGAGACACCTGAGTCAGAAAAAATAAAACTGTTTCACCCGCAGCACAGAATAAAAAGCATGAATTGTTCATATCAATTCCTCTTGCTCCCAAGTTCCACCGGCATAATACCAAGGAGCCCAGTAGAGGCCACACATATGGCTCTGGGTTCAGTGGGGGAATGGTGAGCTTGGGGAACCCATTGCTTTTCCAGCAAGCAAAAAGCTAAGTCAGTTTCTTTGTACCAGAGGGAGATGTTACTTTATCTCTCAAGATTGCTGCTGCAGGGGTGCCTGGGTGGCTCAGTGGGTTAAATCCTCTGCCTTCGACTCAGGTCATGATCTCAGGGTCCTGGGATCGAGCCCCACATCGGGCTCTCTGCCCCACATCGGGCTCTCTGCCCCACATCGGGCTCTCTGCTCCTCGGGGAGCCTGCTTCCTTCTCTCTCTGCCTGCCTCTCTGCCTACTAGTGATCTCTGTCTGTCAAGTAAATAAATAAAATCTTAAAAAAAAAAAAAAAGATTGCTGCTGTAGGGGCACCTGGCAGGCTCAGTCAGTAGGACATGCTATTCTTGATCTTGCAGTTATGAGTTTGAGCCCCATGTTGGCCACATAGATAACTTAAAAAAAAAAAAAAAAAGACTGGATGCTGCAAACATAACCAGAGAAATGGCCTGGGTAAAGAGTGATGTGGTAGAAGGCCTCTAACATGGCTCATAATGGTCCTTGCCTCCTGGTGTTCACTCCTTTGTGTAATCACCTCCAGCAGACTATGGGCTAGATTTATTGACTCATTTCCAGCTAATTTAATACAGCACAAGTGATAGGATGTTGCTTCTGAGTTGAGATTATAAAAAGACTGTGGCTTTTATCTTGGGCACCCTCTCACGTTCTCTCTCACTCACTCTGAGGGCAGACAGTTTCATTGTAAGCTGCCTCAGAGAGAGAACTGCACATCAAGGAAAGGATGTCTTTGACCAACAGTGAGTAAGAACCTGAAGCCTGCCACAGCTGTGTTGAGTGACCTTGGAAGAAGAATCTCCCTTATTCAAGATTGGGGATGACTGCACCCTGGCCAACCCCTTGACTGTAGCCTTATCAGAGACTCTGAGGCCAAGGGCTCCTAGCTAAGCTATGCCCAGATTCCTAGTCAATAGAAACTGTCAAAAAAAAAAAAAAAAAAAAAAAAGTGTTGTTTGAAGCCTCTGTTTTGGAGTCTTCTGTTATGCAGTGATAGTTATGTAATATGAGCTATGAGGGCCTTGCACTCTTGGCATATTGGCCAAAATGTGAAGGGGTATGAGAGACCCATAAATAACTATTCCCAAACAATAGGGTAAAGCTACAAACCAGGAGACAATGCCTTCTTCCCAGAAGAGGGTTGACATGCTTAGTGTCTAGTAGGCAGGGAGAGGCATATGCTGAAACTAGAAACTAGAATTTGGAAGGAAGCCCTAAGCTAGAACTAGCCTGACCAATCTCAGAGCCAGTTTTTGAAGAATTTTGCTTGCTTGAGGACATGCAGGATAGGAAAAAAAAAACGGTTTCTGCTCTGTGCATGCAGTAGGAAGCTAGGTAGGGTGTGTCAAATACTGAAATGCCTACTCTGCATTCAGTGAACCAGATTATCTGGTTGTATATTACTCTCTGTCCTCATTTGCCTTCTGTTCATCTGAGCCCTTTGTAAATTTTGTTTAAATATTTTCCCTAGTCTTACTTACACCTAAAGGAATTAGGTGTCAAATGCTTGATTAAAGGGGAAACAGTGCCCCCTTGAGACCAGAATGGCAATGCCCAGAGACCACAAAAAGCAGAAGCTAGGCTAGGCAAGGGAAATGTAAGGTCAGTATTAAGAACAGGGACGCCTGGGTGACTCAGCTGATTAAGCATCTGCCTTTGGTTTAGGTCATGATTCCCAGGATCGTGGGATCCATCCCTCCATCAGGCTCCTTGTTCAGCAGGAAACGTGCTTCTCCCTCTGCCTGCCACTCTCCCTGCTTGTGCTCTCTCTCTCTCTCTCTCTGATAAATAAATCTTTAAAAAAATTAATTAATGTCAAGAACATATTTAATTAAATTAAAAATCTCTGATCTAAAGCTTGTAAGAAATTGGTATGAGCCTTTGTAACTAGGTGTGGTGATGGATGTTAACTAGACTTATTGTGGTGATCATTTCACAATATATATAAATGTTAAATCATTATGTTGTAAACATGAAACTAATAGGATGTTATATGTCAATTACAGCTCAATTACAAAACCCATTCATTCAAAATTTTAAAAAGTAATAAATTGGTATGAAAGATTTCTTAGCCTGATAAAGAATTTTTTCTTTTTTCTCAAAGAGATTCAATTTTATTCCCCAAATAATGGAAGGCCAGCAGTACTATTCTTAGGCACATGGGCTTTGTAACAGACAGGACTTCCTTTTATTAACTGTGTGCCTTTGGCTGAGTTGATGAATCTGAGCCTATTTCTTCATCTGTAAAACAAAGATAATATCTCACTGGATTATAGAGTTGATTAAATAAGATTATGTGTATCATATCCTTAGTACTTGATAAGCACTCAGTTTTTGAAAGTTGTTATTATACTACTACTACTGTATGAATGAGATAAGAGTGTTCCATCTACTTAATATTCTCCATGCCGGTAATGGAATTTTCAGATAAGAAGAATTTATAGAAGACATAAATTAGAATAGAGGAAGGAAGAATCGATGGGCAATAAAACCCAAGAATATTTGTAAAGGTGTGGGGAAAAATATAATCTTTTAAAACGTTCATCCCAATTTATAGAGAGAGTTCTTACAAATATATAATTAATATCACCAGTCTATTGGATAAGTGGTCAAAGGAGATGATAAAGAGTTTTTTAACATGTGTTACCTAACAACCTACTTATTGGTTAAGAAATGAAAAGTGAAACAACTTTCAGGTCTTACATACCTTTTATTTTTTTTTTTTTGAAGATTTTATTTATTTATTTGACAGAGAAAGAGAGATTACAAATAGGCAGAGACGCTAGCAGGGGGTGGGGTGGGGAGCAGGCTCCCTGCTGAGTGGAGAGCCCTATTCGGGGCTCAATCCCAGGACCCTAAGACCATGACCTGAGCCAAAGGCAGAGGCTTAACCCACTGAGCCACCCAGGCACCCCTCACATACCTTTTAAAGTTTCAAATATAAATGAAAGATAAAAAGAATGGATCTTGGAGAAGACATAGGAAGAAGGCTTTTGAACATGGAACACAAGACATCTGACTTTGGCTCCTACCAGCTATGAGTGCAGATTTTACCCTCTCTTTCTGCACCTAAGTTTCCTTATCTGTTCATATGTTATAGCAATAGCATATTATAGATTCATTGTGAGTATTCAATGAGAAAAGTCATGGAAAGCACAGAGCATAACACTGGCTCTCACCAATTGATCTCATCATTGTCATTGTCATTATCTTTTTTTTTTTTTTAAGATTTTATTTATTTATTTGACAGAGAGAGAAATCACAAGTAGGCAGAGCAGTAAGCAGAGAGAGAGAGGGAAGCAGGCTTCCCGCTGAGCAGAGAGCCAGATGCGGGGCTCGATCCCAGGACTCAGGGCTCATGACCTGAGCTGAAGGCAGAGGCTTAACCCACTGAGCCACCCAGGCGCCCCTCATTGTCATTATCTTCATCATTGTTACTTGATTTGCTGATGTTATTACAGGCAAAATTGGAAAGAGGGCTAGCCCCTCAGATTACCCAGAGCAATAAGTACTAAGAGCCATAAAGTTTCATAGACCTTTTAAATCTGTTTTACCCATGTAAAACAGATGTTTCCCATGTGTGGGAAGAAATTTAAAGGGAAAAAATTACCTGATTAGAGATGTTTATAGCAATGCTAATTATGACCATCAGAACTTGGGAACAACCTAATACCAAGAAATAAGGGAGAGTTAAGTAAACAAAGTATAGTAATACAAGATACTAAGTACAAAAGGAATATATAAAAGTCATAGATTTACTATGTATCAGGAAGAACCAGTTCAAAAATAAAATGGAAAAAATGACATTCATAATAATCACAACAATAAAATACCTAGAAATAAAATTAATAAAAAATATTCAACCCCATTAAAAATTATGTTTTACCAAATGACATATAAAGTCTTTATAAATGGAGAGTCATATATGGATAAGAAGCCTCAATATTTTTTTAAATCAATTCTCCCCATATTGATCTGTAAATAAAATATAATTTTTGTCAAAATCTCAGTGGAATTTTTTAAATTTAAAAGTTGATTCCCTAGTTTATCTGGAAGAGGAAATGTTTCAAAACAGCCAAGAAGGTTTTGAAAAACAATGGTAACAAAATAAGAGTTGGCTTACAAGACACTGAAAAGAACTATAAAACTATATAGTAAATAGGACAATGTGGGACTGGTTAGAAAATAATGACTGGATGGGGCGCCTGGGTGGCTCAGTGGGTTAAAGCCTCTGCCTTCGGCTCAGGTCATGAGCCCTGAGTCCTGGGATCAAGCCCTGCATCGGGCTTTCTGCTCAGCAGGGAGCTTGCTTCCCTCTCTCTCTCCGCCTGCCTCTCTGCCTACTTGTGATCTCTGTCTGTCAAATAAAGAAATAAAATCTTAAAAAAAAAAAAAAAAGGGAAGAAAATGATGACTGGATCAATGGAAAGGAACAGAGTTCAGAAAATACCCAGGTTCACATTTACAGGATTTCACACATGCTCAAGGTGGCATTTCCCTTTCTAAAAATACATTTTTTATTATTTATTTGAGAAAGAGAGAGTGTGTGTGCACACAGTCATGAGCCAGGGGTGGGGCAGAGGAAGAAAGAGAATCTTAAGCAAACTCCCTCCTGAACTTGGACCCTTAGAGCAGGGCTCCATCTCAAGACCCTTAGATCATGACCTGAGCCAAAATCAAGAGTCAGACACTTAACCAACTGAGCCACCAGCTGCCCCTTTAATGTTTTATTTTATTTACTTAAAAAAAAAAAAAAATTTTATTTATTTTGGGGGTGGCAGTGGCAGAGGGATAAGCAGACTCCCCACTGAGCAGGGAGCCCATCATGGGGCCCAATCCCAGGACTCTGAGATCATGACCCGAGTTGAAGTCAGACGCTTAACTGACTGAACCACCCAAGGCCCCAATATTTTATTTTTAAGTAATCGCTTCACCCAACATGGGCTTTGAACTCACAACCCCAAGATCAAGAGTTGTATGCTCAGGGCGCCTGGGTGGCTCAGTGGGTTAAAGCCTCTGCCTTCGGCTCAGGTCATGATCCCAGGGTCCTGGGATGGAGCCCCACATGAGGCCCTCTGCTCAGCGGGGAGCCTGCTTCCTCCTCTCTCTCTCTACCTGCGTCTCTGCCTACTTGTGATCTCTGTCTGTCAAATAAATAAATAAAATCTTAAAAAAAAAAAAAAAGAGTTGTATGCTCTACTGACTGAGCCAGCCAGGCCCCCCTCAAGGTGGCATTTCAAATCAGTGGGGAAGGCTAGACAACTCAGTATAAACAGCATAAGGACAACTGGCTTCATTAACCATAAATCATGGGTGATCTAAAAATCTAAATGCAAAAAACCAAAACAATAAAACTATTTGTAAAAAATATATATATATATTTATAAAAATATCTTTACAAACTCTGGGTAGGAAAGAACTTCCTTAGTATGACACAAAACCTGGAAGCCACAATGGATTGATCAGATTATGTGAAGATTAAACACTTTTGTTAAGACCTGTGCCTGTCTTTGGAATCCCCAGGAGAGCAATAGCATGGGGTGAGAGATGGGAGCCGGGAGGCAAGCAGAAGGAGTCCAGAAAAGGCACCCAGGAGTCTTTAGCTATGCTTTGCTTTGATTC